>BHEV01042432.1:0-16674 GCA_004319985.1 Emydocephalus ijimae
GCCCTTGCTATTGTGTCTGCTGTCAAGAGATTTCATGAGTATGTGTACGGCCGAGCCTTTTCTATAGTGACTGACCACAAACCTTTGCTGGAATAATAGCGGGAGATAGGCCAACCCCCTATATATTATCTCCCAGAATGACTCGCTGGTCAGAATTCTTAGCTGCCTATAATTATCGGCTGCAACACCGCCCGGGGAAGGCCATTCCCCACGCCGATGCATTTCGCCGAGCACAACTTCCAGAGACCATTGATGACCCCGCGCCTACAGTGACAATGTTGCAGATCGAGACACTTCGAACACCGCCATTAACAGCCTGAGATATCGCGATGGAAACAAAACGCAATCCCACCTTAGCATGAGTCCTTAGTTGGGTCGAGCGCGGATGGCCATTGGACCAGATACCTGACGACTACGCCCCATTCAAAAGTCGACAAATGGAATTGTTTTCACAAAAGGGCTGCATTATCTGGGGAGATCGAGTTGTTGTCCCAGAGTGGCTACAACGAGCAGTACTAAGAACCTTGTACAATGGCCACCCCGGCATCGTGCATATGAAAGCTCTCACACGTAGCTACGCATGGTGGCCGGGTATCGACAAGCAAATCGAGACATGGGTCAAAGCTTGTCACATATGCCAGGAAGTAAGAACGCTCCACTGAAAGCAACCCCAACTGAATGGGAAACACCGCGGGGACCCTGGTCCCGTATTCATCTGGACTTTGCAGGACCTACCAAAGGCCACACGTTCTTGATAACAGTGGATGCCTACTCGAACTGGCTTGAAATCCATGAAATGAGGAACACAACAACCGAAGCGGTCATCAAGAAACCAGACAGTCTATTTACAACACATGGATTACCAGACGTTCTGGTATCCGACAACGGACCCCAATTTACCGCGTTGTCCTTTAAACAGTACCTGGCGGACCGTGGTATTCACCATGCGCTGACTTCGCCGGCACATCCTGCAGCCAACGGAAGGGCCGAGCACATGGTACAATTCGTCAAGAAAACACTACACAAAATGGACTATGACAATATCGAAGAAAAAATAAACTGGATACTCCTCTTGCAGCATATCACTCCGCACAGCATCACCAACAAAACTCCCACCGAATTGCGAATGGGTTGGAAGCTCCGCTCCCACCTCGACCGGCTACACCCATCGTACGAACCTGAGAAACCACACGGATCCAGCGGGCAATGCCGTACCTTCCAGGTAGGCGACTTGGTTTCGCTAAGAACTTGTCGGGCGATCCATTGTGGGTCGAGGCGACTGTGGTCCGAGTAACCGGCCCTAGATCGTACCTTGTGAAATGCCGTGATGATAGACTATAGATGCGCCATATTGATCAA
The DNA here is from genome assembly GCA_004319985.1 of Emydocephalus ijimae. Classification (NCBI taxonomy): domain Eukaryota; kingdom Metazoa; phylum Chordata; class Lepidosauria; order Squamata; family Elapidae; genus Emydocephalus; species Emydocephalus ijimae. The sequence goes on from BHEV01042432.1 coordinate 1,360, forward strand.
CTACGATCAAGGCTGCAGTCAGGGATCTCCGAGTTCCCTGATGTCCAAACTGAGGGGGGAGGAGATACGGAGGAAGATGAACTCGAAATAGCAGAAAGCCTTAATGAAAGAAATGACAGCGAAACGGAAACACGTGAAGAAGAATCAGGGATGGGAGTGAGCTCGCCTCAGGGTGATACCGAAGATGTTGGTGACAACGGAAATTCGAACTCAGAGTTAGAGGCACCCCTTTCACCAGACAACGTCCTACCTCAGCAAGATTGCAGCCAAATACCGGGTACACAACGAAAGTCAAATAGACTAACAAAACAACCGGCCGACCTCAAGGACTACGTAACCACACCCCGTAAACGGAACCCGGGAGGAAGGGGTGTTGTGAATGAATAAATATGTTAATAAAGTTATCAAGAGCTTGAAGTCAAGTGCAGGGTTCTGGTCCTGCACTTCTGATTGGCCGTTAATGGCGACATCAGATTGGTCCGTTCAGGTGAATCTGATTGGCTATTAACGAGCCTCTCCTATTGGTTAACGGAGCTAGCGCTCCCTGGTTTTCATTGGTTGATTATCTAATAAGTTGCCTCTATAAGGAGGCCCGTTGCAGCCATTGAGCTGAGCTGTCACACCAAGTAAATAAAGAGTTGAAGTTCACCGTTTCACCGGCTCGTCTCCATTCTTCGCGCCACACTCAGAACTTACTTACACCTCCTCTTACACCTACTCTGTGAACAAGGCTGCTAGGTCTTCCTGCCATGGGTAAGGAGAAAGGCAAGCATTAAACAATAACACCGAATACAGTGAAACCTCCATTTTCCAGACCTTGAAACAATAGAGTTGATGTGCAGCAGACTAGCTGGGTTGCAAAGTGTGCCATTTGTGTTGCTGTTGTAAATTACAGCTTTCCTGTTGGCATGGAAGAAACCCGCCAAGGCCTGGGCTGTTCCCAAAGGTTTTTGGCAATTGATGAGGTGTTAATTCCCATTCCTGCAGTAGGTCATTGCTGCTTCCTTTGGTGCAGCAATATTTTGGAAGGTTGATATTTATCAGATTTGGGATTAGACTTTTTTTTCCACTGTGGTTTTTCTAATTTATTTTAAAAGTTGCTCAAAGCTTTGTTTTGTTTTCGGTTCTGATCTTTTTAAACTATCTCTCTCATCTCTTTCTCTCTCTCCTGTCTGTCTGTCTGTCTGTCTGTCTGTCTGTCTGTCTGTCTGTCCGTCCGTCCGTCCGTCCGTCCATCCATCCATCCATCTAACTATCTATCATCTAGAGTTGTTAACATTAAATAAAAACCCAGCCCTGAGATATGCACAAAGGTTGTGGTAGGCTTAGCTTCTCATTCCCTTGCCATATAAACCAGACTCTTGTTAGGCCATCTTCAATTTACAGCCATGGGTTACATAGTCAGAGTAATGAAGAATGAATTCCCACACTGCTAAATAACACCAGCGTCCTCTCAGTGGATCTTGAGCTGTTTTCATGCTGTCCAGTAGAAAGTATTCAAAAGATTGGCTCTAGATGGGTTAAAAAAAGGTACTTCTTGTCTTTAATTCGAACTTACTAGTATTTATATAATTTTTCAAAAATGAAACTGAAAGGCAATGTTGGGGTTGAAAGCATGAGTCAGTTGTCCCAATTCCAAGCAGCTCAGCTAAATAAATATAAATTGGGTATAATCATATATCGGTACATAAAATAATTTCATTGTACAGTGCTATAATAGCAATAAGCAATAGCACTTAGGCTTACATACCACTTTATAGTACTTTACAGCCCTCTCTAAGTGGTTTACAGTTAGTTTATTGCCCCCAACAATATGGATCCTCATTTTACCGACCTCGGAAGGATGGAAGGCTGAGTCAACTTTGAGAATTGAACTCCTGGCAGTGGGCAGAATTAGTCGACAATACAGAATAAATTATCAAATAACCTAGTTACCCATCTTGTATATCTCTTAGTGGCCACAACTCCATTCCTGAGTGCTCTTTGGAACAGCTAAATCTTCTCAAACTTTCTAGATTTGTGAGTGAGGGAAGGGAACATCTGTTGAGAAGAATTATTATGAAGCCCTACCACATCTTGCAGGGGGTTCAGTTCTTAGAAGGAGGGAGGACATCTCTTGGGAAACAGATTCTCCCTGAGTTTCTCTGAAAATAAGACTGGGCCTTACATTAATTTTTGTTCCAAAAGACATATTAGTTAGGTCTTATTTTTGAGGGAAATATGGTACTAATTGTGTCCGTCTGGCTGACAATCTTAACTGGAGCTTATTTTTGGGATAGGGCTTATATTACAAGCATCCTAAAAAACCATGCTAGGGCTTATTTTCCAGTTGGTTCTTTTCGGGGAAACACTATATGTAGAGAAGGTGATTTCACAGATAATAAAAACCTTAAGGTCATCACCAGCATTTTGAATTGCTCCAGAAAACAAATTTGCAACTACTACTGGTGTTATACAACAATGACAACCTATATGAGTGACTTTAGCTAGAATGGGCCACAGCTGGGTCAAACCAACATGGACAATCATAAATGCCCACCCTCCCCAGGCAGAACTCCATCTGTTATTCTATCAATAGTCCCAAAGCTGCTTTTTCAAGAGGCAATTGGACTTTCTTGTTCTTCTTTGAAGACATTTTACTTCTCACTCAAGAAGCTTCTCCAACACTGACTGGATGGTGGGGGATGGAAGGATTTACACTACTTGCAGACATTTGGTCATTTGCATCCTTTTATTAGAGAGTTGTTGAGGCCTTCTATTCTCCACCATCCAGTTGGAGCTGAAGAAGCTTCTTGGATGAGTAGCTAAATGTCTTCAAAGAAAAACAAGAAAGTCCAGTTGCCTCTTGATAAAGGGCCTTTGGGACAACCATGTCCTGGATGACTGATGTTATGTTCTGAGCATGGGCGCTAAGAATGGAGACGAGCCGGTGAAATGGTGAACTTCAAAACTCTTTATTAACATGGTGTAACAGCTCAGCTCAATGGCTGCAACATCCCCCTTTATATAGGCAAGCTATTGAATATTTAACCAATGAAAACCAGGGAGCGCTAGCTCCGTTAACCAATGGGAGAGGCTCACTAATAGCCAATCAGATTCCCCTGAACGGACTAATCTGATGTTGCTATTAACGGCCAATCAGAAGTGCAGGGCCAGAACCCTGCACTTTACTTCAAGCTCTAAATCACCTTTATTAAGCATATTTATTCATTCACAACACCCCTTCCTCCCGGGTTCCGTTTAAGGGGTGCGGTTACGTAGTCTTTGAGGTAGGCAGGTTGTTTTGTTAGTCTATTCGATTTCCGTTGTGCACCCGGTATTTGGCTACAGTCTTGTTGAGGTAGGACGTTATCTGGTGAAAAGAGTGCCTCTAGTTCTGTATTCGAATTTTCGTTGTCGCTAACGTTTTCGGCATCTCCTTGAGGCGAGCTCACCCCCATCCCTGATCCTTCTTCACGTGTTGCCACTGTGCGGCCATTACTTTCGTAAAAACTTTCTGCCGTTTCAAGTTCATCGTCCTCAATGTCTCCTCCCCCCTCAGTTTGGAAGTGAGGGGACTCGGAGATCCCTGACTGTAGCCTTGAATGCAGCTGATCAACATGGCGCTTCCATATTCTATCGTCGCGACATTTCATGCGGTACTATCTGGGGCCGGTTACTTGGACTACAGTTGCCTCGACCCACAACGGATCGCCCGAAAGGTTCCTAGCGAAAACCAAGTCGCCTACCTGGAAGTTACGACATCGCCTGCTGGATCCGTGTCGTTTCTCAGGTTCATACGATGGGTGCAGACGGTCGAGGTGGGAGCGGAGCTTCCGCCCCATTAATAACTCGGGAGTTTTGTTGGTGACGCTGTGCGGAGTAATATGCTGCAAAAGGAGTATCCGGTTAATCTTGTCTTCGATATCGCCATAGTCCATTTTATGCAAGGTTTTCTTGATGAATTGTACCATGCTCTCGGCCCTTCCATTGGCCGCAGGATGCGCCGGCGAAGTCAGCGCATGGCGAATACCGCGTTCTGCCAGGTACTGTTCAAAGGACAGCGCGGTAAATTGGGGCCCGTTGTCAGATACCAGAAAGTCTGGTAATCCATGTGTTGTAAATAGTCTATCTAGTTTCCTGATGACCGCTTCAGTTGTTGTATTTCTCATCTCATGGATTTCAAGCCAGTTTGATTAGGCATCTACTGTTAACAGGAATGTGTGGCCTTTGGTAGGTCCCGCAAAGTCCAGATGAATACGGGACCATGGTCCCCTCGGTGTTTCCCATTCGGTCGGGGTTGCTTTCAATGGGGCGTTGCTTACTTCCTGGCATTTGTGACAAGTTTTTACCCATGTCTCGATCTGCTTGTCGATGCCTGGCCACCACGTGTAGCTACGTGTGAGGGCTTTCATGCGCACGATGCCGGGGTGGCCATCGTGCAAGGTTCTTAGTATCGCTCGTCGTAGCCGCTCTGGGACAATGATTCTATCACCCCAGATAATGCAGCCCTTCTGGGAAAACAGTTCCGTTTGTCGATTCTTGAATGGGGCGTAGTCGTCAGGTATCTGGTCCAATGGCCATCCGCGCTCGACCCAACTGAGGACTCGTGCTAAGATGGGGTCGCGTTTCGTTTCCATCGCGATATCTCGGGCTGTTAGTGGCGGTGTTCAAAGTGTCTCAATCTGCAGTGTTGTAACTGTCGGAGCGGGGTCATCAATGGTCTCTGGAAGTGGTGCCCGGCTCAATGCGTCGGTGTGGAGAATGGCCTTTCCCGGGCGGTGTTGCAACTTATAATTATAGGCAGCTAAGAATTCTGACCAGCGAGTCATTCTGGGGGATAATATATAAGGGGTTGGTCTATCTCCTGCTCTTATTCCCAGCAAAGATTTGTGGTCAGTCGCTATAGTAAAGGCACGGCCATACACATATTCATGAAATCTCTTAACAGCAGACACAATAGCAAGGGCTTCTTTATCAATTTGACTGTAATTGCGTTCTGCTTTTGATAGCATCTTCGAGAAATAGGCAACAGGGGCTTCATTACCATTTGGCAAAACATGGCTCAAAATGGCGCCCACTCCGAAAGGTGATGCATCACACGTGATCGTTAAAGGCAAAGTCTCGTTGTACTGCATCAGCACAGCGTCAGAAGTCAATAATTTTTTCACATTTTGAAACGCCTGCTCCTCTCTTTGTACCCATACCCAAATTGCTTTTTTGTCCAACAAATGGTGTTGGGGTTTGGTTACGGTTGCTTTGTGAGGCAGGAAAACGTTATAAAAATTGATAAGGCCTAGAAACGCCTGGAGGTCGGCCTTATTTCGAGGTTTTGGGACGTTTTTGATTGCCCTCAGTTTGCTATCGGTGGGGTGAATGCCATGACTATCAATTAAATATCCTAAAAATTCTACACGATCCCTGCACAATTTACACTTGTTTTTCTTAACTTTAAGACCTGCGTCTTTGAATCTCTGGAGAACCACCCTTAGGCGATCCCTTAATATTTGCGGAGTCGGGGCTGCGATTAACATATCATCAAAATATGGGACAATGCCTTTTATCCCTTGTAATAGTCTTTCCATCAAACTTTGAAAGATTCCCGGGGCTACGCTTACTCTGAATTGGAGTCGGTTACATTTAAACGCACCTCGGTACATAACGATCATTTGGGCCTCTGCCGTTTTTTTGTCTACCAGTAGTTGTTGATATGCCTGGGATAAGTCTAGTTTAGCGAAGACTTTTCCGCCCCCCAGGGAATGGAGGAGGTGCTGCACCACCGGTACCGGATACGCATTTTGTTGAAGGGCGTGGTTCAGGGTGGCTTGGTCGTCCCCACAAATTCTTATCGATCCATCCGGCTTGATGGGTGTCACGATTGGGGTTTCCCAGGCAGAGTGATCGGTTGGTTCTAACACACTCTGGGCTATTAATTTATCAAGCTGCTTGTCAATCTTTGGTTTAAGGGCAAATGGAACTCGACGAGGCTTAAGGCAGATGGGAGCTATTTCGGGATTGAGGGGAAATGATATCGGGGTCCCCTTCTACTTGCCTAGTTTTTCTGCAAAGATGTCCTTGAATTCTTGGATGAGGTCCTCTTCCCAGTCGCTGTTGCAGATTCGGTGAATGCCGGCTACTTCAATTCCAAGTGGAGCGAACCACTGGAGGCCGAACAGATTAGGCCGATCCTTGTCGATTACAGTCAGGGGTAGGAATGCTGTACGGTTCTTAAACAATACCCGTACTTGGCTGGATCCAATGACTGGAATTCGATTTCCCTGATAGTCTTTGAGTATAAGTCTTTGGAATCTGAGGTCTTGCCGCCGGACAGTANTCGTTGAGTGGTTTAGGGTTTTGTTTCTGTAGGAGTGGTTGTTCCATTGGTGGTTCACGGGTTCTCGCTTCACAGGACAGCTTCCTGTCGGTTGGCGGTAGTTAACCCCTCTTGAGGGCTGGCTGGGTCCTAGCTTGCTTCTACAGACCCATCCGATATGGCCTCTTTTCCCGCACACATGGCAGAGCGCGTCGAGGAATTTGCATTCTGATCGGGGGTGGCTTGCCCCACAACCAGCGCATAGGTGCTGAGATCTCTGGCGTTGGTCTCGTTCAGACCGAAGTCGGTGGACCTCTTCTTCGTCGCTGTTTGCCGACGAGTCGATGTCCCCATGGTGGGCAGTTTAAAGCTGACCTTCTGACAGGTGAAATTTCGCAGGTCGGTTGCCGAAACGGGGCGTGGGTGTGGCGCATTCGGGCAGCAGATTTCCTGGTTGCTTCTGCTGCAGTAGCTTCAGTAATGGCATCTGCAAGGCTGATGTTGCCTTTTGCCATCAGCTTGCTTTGGATATGTGGTGCATCTAGTCCCAGAACTATTCTGTCTCTCAGGGCTTCTTCGAGGTCGGCAAACCCACATAGGCCTCCCAGATTCCGGAGATCAGCTATGAAATCAGCAACACTTTCACCCTTCTGCTGACTTCTCTGGTAAAATTCATGCCGTCTAGCAAGTGTTGGCACGATCGGTGCATAGTGGGCCCTCAGTAAGGGTTCGAGGACGTCCCAGTCCATAGACTTTACTTCTGCCGGTTTCGCTGGTTCCTTGGCCATCTTGAATACGGTCGGCCCGCAATGAGTTAGGAATACCTCTCGTTTCTTCCCAGTAGTGGCATCCTTCAAATTGTTGGTTTCCAGGAACATCTGGAAGCGATCCATATAGGAGTCCCAATCTTCTTGCACTGGGTCGAATGGAGCGGGTGGTATGACGCCACCGGACATGGTTCCGCCGTTGTGTGTTTCATCCACGTGCTCAGTTATCGTTCTTCGTTGTTCAGTCAGCTCTGACGTCTCCACATCCCATCCTCGTCGCCAGTGTTATGTTCTGAGCATGGACGCTAAGAATGGAGACGAGCCGGTGAAACGGTGAACTTCAAAACTCTTTATTAACATGATGTGACAGCTCAGCTCAATGGCTGCAACAGCCCCCTTTATATAGGCAAGCTATTGAATATTTAACCAATGAAAACCAGGGAGCACTAGCTCCGTTAACCAATGGGAGAGGCTCCTTAATAGCCAATCAGATTCCCCTGAACGGACCAATCTGATGTCGCTATTAACGGCCAATCAGAAGTGCAGGGCCAGAACCCTGCACTTTACTTCAAGCTCTAAATCACCTTTATTAAGCATATTTATTCATTCACAACAACTGAGAATTCCCTTCGACTGTTAGTCTATCAGTAGCTGAGAGTCCCAAAGCACCTCCAAATTCTGGACTAGTTCTTTTCAGGGGGATTGATTTCCCCCTTGCATATTTATTTCAGGATGCTTTTGATGGATTGGACACTTGACCTGCAAGGATACTAGGACAGGACTCTATAGTTCTTTGGTTTGCAATCCTAAGTGATTTTGGACAACCTCTGCCTCATTTATCACTCTGTAGAGAAAGCTCCTGGGGTGCTGTGGAGTTTATTAAATAAATATTTCAAAGCACTTTCATGTCCTGGGATGAAAGAGTTGCGTTTAAATGTACTCAGTGTTTTCATTATTGATTTATGCTGGATTTTACTGCTGCAGATTTCCATCCTTTAAAAGCCTCTAGTTTAAACAGTAAAAAAAAAAAAAAGGCAATGTCTTTTTTTCTTCTTTTTCTTTTTCACCTGACCTCTTTTTTCCCCTCCATCATCATCTTCTGAAAGCTTTTGCAGGGTAGCCATAAACTTTCACTTAAAGGGGAAGAAAACATTGACATTGGTGCTTAAGCCTTTGAGAATTAGGGAGGAAAATAAAGGCAATTCACAAAAATGCAGGACAGGAGACATGAGATGTTGCCTTCTCTGGAGTTGCAGAGTACAAGGTGCTATTCCATGCCCCATGCCAGATTCATTTCTGGAGCGTAACCCTTGATGTATACCAGGGGTCTACATGTATACCAGCCGTATACCCACGGCTTTGAAGCCACATGTGGCTCTTTCATCCCTCTGCTGTGGCTCCCTGTCGCTGGTCAGTAAAAGGAAAAAGGATGCTGCACTAGGAAGGAGACTCTATGGTCGGGGAACTGGACTTCTGGTCAGCAGAGGAAAAAGGACACTACACTAGGAGGAGACTCTTTGGTGGGGGAACTGAACTTCTGGTCAGTTCCAAAATTGAACAGGGGGCTTTCGGTTAGGACATTTGTGGCTCTTTGAAGGTTGAAGGTTGCCAACCCCTGATATATACACTGTACAACCCTGTAGTGTCTCACAGGCAGATAAAAGATTCTGTACTTTTAGTTTAATATTATATATAAACCAAGCATATAATATTGTTATTCAACAAACACTGGTTGGAAAAAAAACTGAGCCCAGAGAGATTGAATTACCACACTCAATGGTTCTTGACACACGTTGAAATAGACACGTTAATACACAGATACTTAATCTGAACGATACGCGTTGAAGGAAGGAACAATATTGAGAACTTTGTCATTGACATAACAGGTCTAGGGTTTGAATTTGTAAAACAAAACAAAAAATTATTTGTTTAAAGATATTGCTTGGTATGTTACCTTTCAATAATGCAGGAAGCTGTAGATAGAGAGTTTCAATTCAATTCAATCTCACACATTGAGCTTTTTCTCCTTGCGTATGTCTGTCTATCGGTCTCACTTACTTTCTCTCTTTCACTTTCAAGATGACCCAGAGCAGAATATCTTCTAGCCCTTTCTTAAAAATTAAATTAGTGGGAGTTTCCAGGTTGTTATACATTCTGATTCTTATGGTTTGTGGGAAGTTCAAAAAAAAAAGTACATTGATCTTGGGAACCCTGCTGTGAGAGAGATACTAGTTTTCTGTATTCTGTGGTGAAGTTTCCATTTCTGTATTTATATTGTACTAAGGAATGGATGCATGTGTGTGTGTGTGTGTGTGTGTGTGTGTGTGTGTGTGTGATGTCCACCCAGGGAACTTCCATAGCTGAAAATGAGCAGAATCTAAACCTCTTAGCCCACTACACCCCAGTGGTTCTTGGGCTGAGATAGGATTGGCCCAAAGTTCTTCAGCTCCATGATTCAGGCTGAGCTTAGGACCCAGCATCTCCATCACTAATCCACACTGGCTCTTATGGTGCTTATATAACAAAGTTTACCTAGAATCACATGTTTCTCAACTTTGGCAGTTTGAAGATGCTGGCTGGGGAATTCTGGGAGTTGAAGTCCACAAGATGTGTAGCAGAAAGGGTTTGAACAAGACAATTTGCTGTGAGCTTAAAGGCATCTGCTGAGCCTAAGGATTTCCCCAGAATGACAAAAAGAGCTTCCCAGTGTTGTGACAACACTTCTTCATAAATGCGTGCAACATCACAACACAATTCCAAGTGGGTAGAGTTTGCCTCAGGGGATCTCAGTGCTCCTTGTAGATTTACTATGTATGATTAATATTTTTAAAGTGAGGTTTACATAGAGGCCAAACTTGCTGTTTGTAGCTATTTTGATTGTTGTTGTTTTAGCTCCTTTCCAGCATGGTGTTGTATTTGACTGGCTGGTATTCCTGTCCTGATCCTATCAAGCTTGTTTGTCTTGTCAAAAAAAACAAAAACAAAACTACAGGTAGTCCTCAGTTAATGACAGCCCATTCTGTGACTGTTTGAAGTCGCGACAGCACTGAATGAGGGGGACTTATAACAGGTCCTCAGAGTTCCAGACAACCCGGTACCTCTGCAGTTACATGAACAGAATCTGGGCATTTGGCAACCAACTCATACTTAGCACTGTTTGCAACGTCTCCATGTCATATGCCCATCCAATCTTACTGAATTTTGAAGACCATTGTAAGTCCCTTCCTTCAGCACTGACATAACTTTTGAACGAATGGTCATAATTCACACTTGTATTTTAAAAACAAAATGCAATGATTTTTATGTCATTTCAACAAATTATCCTTGGTAAATTTTGTCAATTTTCATCTCAGGAATACTTGGGGACATTTCCGGATATATTTTGGCACATGTGGCAATCTTTTCAATCAATTTAAATGTCTCTCTTGTGATGGGTTTGTGTGCGGTTGACCAAAGAAGAAAACCCTTTTATCCAGTTTTGGTAATTTATCCAGGTTTGGAAAACTCTGTCACAGAGAATCCCACACCCACCATATATTTGAATAGGTTACATGCCTGCATATCTGATATATTTTGAATGCCTTGTTTAGACCATGAAATACCCTCAGCAAAAGCCATGAAGTTTACGCTGGCCATCTTGTGTAAATTCTTCTAACCTAAACATAATAATCAGTGAGACCAGAAATCATTCTGAGTGATGTCATTTTTTCTCCTATTAATAAACAGGACATGATCTGTAAAAATCTGTGATGGTCTCGGTTTTTTGTGCAAAACTTTATCTTGAGGAAACTTTTGCAGGTCTCAATAACCGGCTGTTGCTTTTATTTATTTATTTATTTATTTATTTGTTTGTTTGTTTGTTTGTTTGTTTGTTTGTTTGTTTGTCTGTCTGTCTGTCTGTCTGTCTGTCTGTCTGTCTATCTATCTATCTATCTATTCATTTATTTATTTATTTATTTTCATTTTTGAAACAATGGTCATTTAATCTTCTGCATTTGTTTCCTCTATTTAATATTTTCATACAACTATTTTGCAGATTTTCTCAGCTGAAACTTTATCCTATACACATGAGTCCTCAACTTATGTTCACAATTGAAACCAGAATTTCCATTGCTAAGCAAGGCAGTTGTTAAATGAATTTTGCCCCGTTTTATGACCTTTTTTGCCACGGTTGTTAAGTCAATCACTGCAGTTAAGTTAGTAACATGGTGGTTAAGTGCATCTGGCTTCCCCATTGACTCTGCTTGTCAGAAGATTGCAAAAGGAGATCAGATCCCATGACCCCAGGACACTGCAACTATCATAAATATGGGTCAGTCGCCAAGCATTTGAACTTTGATCATGGGATAAAGGAGATGCTGAAATAATCAGAAATGTAAAAAATGATCATAAATCATTTTTTCCCGATGCTGTGGCTTCTTCAAAGAGTCACTAAATGAATAGTTGTAAGTCAAGGACAACCTATGCAATATATGGAATACTGTCATGCCCTTGGTAGAGTCGGACTCTGAGGGAGAGGAGGAACAGCTGACAGGTGTGGCTCCGGAGGTTGTGAAGGAGGCTGGGGAAGGGCAGAGGCCGGCTGGGCAGTCAGAGGAAGAACCAGGCCCATCTCCTCTTCATCCTCGGACATGCAGGGAGGAATAGAGAAGGAAACAACTTGGCTTATGAGAGAGGAAGCGGCCATAATCCCCCTCATTGGTGGCAGCTGGGGAGAATAGTATATAAGAGAGACAGTTAAAACACAGCATTGCCAGAAGCAAAGCGTGTTTTATTTTGGGCTGAAATTATCTTGGTTGGCGTCCTTCTAACAGACTGTGCCTTGTTATCTCCTTGAATTTGGTAATTACTTATCCTGGTCCGTTGTGGAAATTTCTTCATTGTAGTTTGTTCGGGTTTTTTTATTTCACCTCTATCTGCTCATTAAGTTCGGACTGTATTGCTTTCTTTTGAAGACTATTTGTGAGTACGTTTAATCTCCAACTGAGTATTATTGAACAGTGGGGCCAAGTTGGAGGCATTAAAGGACATTTATTTACATTTTGGATTTTGTTACGTGTGTGTTACACTCTGGGTCATCACAAATACATTGATTGCTTTTTCAAAGGAAAAAAATCCTAAATTTAAGCTGGTTTGTTTTTGAAGGATCAGTCTGAAGCCCAGCCTCAAGTGTTGACTGAGGTTTAGTGATAATCTCTCTGTCTGTTTGCTGTTTCTCCATCCATCCATCCATCTTCTCACTTCTATGGGGTAGCCTGTGTCTTCTTCAGTCTTGGGTCCTCTACCACAGGGGTCTCCAATCCCTGGTACTTGAACCAGCACTGATCTGTGGCATGCCAGAAACTGGGCCACACAAACAAGTGAAGCTCCATCTGTGGAATGCAGGCAGCATGTGAAACCACACACACACACATACCTGGTCCATAGAAAAGACTCTTTTCATGGAACCAATCCCTAGGTTGGGGTACCAAAAGGTTGGGGGACCTCTGCTGTACCAGAAGTCTGGGAGTTTGAAGTCTTGGTCTCTTTCAGACCTGAATGAGGCCATACAAACAAACAAACATGTCCATTTGCCTGTGTCTTCATCAGAAATGTAACAGGTATCGTTTTGAAGAGGACAACTCTATTTCATCTTGACAATGAACATTATTTCTGGGTTAATTATTTGAGAAGAAAAACCCAGTCTCCAGAATTGGATGATACCAAAGACATCAGGATGGAAATGTTATTAAAAATGTTTGGAGGCGAAACATACAACCTCGTCTGTCTGTCAGTGGTATTATGGATCATTTAGTTAGTTAATTTATTTGTTTAGTATCCCATGGCAGCTTTTTTCTTGTGGTACTATTAATACACCATTGGAACATAGTTTTAGAATTATTGGATTAAAACTGCATCAAGACAAACCCATTTCCCACTTTTAATTCTTGCTGAGAGCCTTGGGAATGCGAAGCATCCATGGTTGATGCCAGTTGACAAATGCGATGAAATTCAGAACAGCAGATTAAGCCTTGTCCTTAATTTATCCTAGCAACACATTTAGGTGCCATCATGGAAGATACCCTTGCAGTTTAGAAAAGGTTTTCAGAGTTTGGAGTTTGATTTTGCTTTCAGAAGGAGCAGATATTGGGGGCGTTGGGAGGACTAAGTGGCTACATGTTTATTAGTTCACTTTTTAATTGTAAAATAACATGAACTGGCTTGGAAAAAAATAATATGATAGATGTGATGAAACTTTGGCAGGTTTTTTTTTGTTGAGAAGCAATACAAAAAGCAGATGAGGAGTTTTAAGTTATTTCTGTAATTAACATGGTATTTAGCAAGCACTGGCTATAAATGCAGGAGTTGCTGGCTATAAATGCAAGAGTTAACTCCTGCTTCACCATATGCTAGGAGTTAAGTCTTGCATTTATTGCCAATATATTGTGGTCAGATGATGTAGGATTTGGGGTTGAACCTGAGCTGGAAGAAACAAAAACTGGAAAGGCTGGGAGCCAGGGATGAAGCCAGGACAAAGAGTCGCTAGAACAAGTCAAGTCCCAAAGAAGTCAATCAGCTGATACAGGAAATAGCATTCAGCATGGCAGAATCATTCAGACATCTATGATCTCTTAGTAAGACAGTCTCTTCTGAAGCTGAAGAAGCTTCTTCTTGAATGAGAAGCTGAACATCTTCAAAGAAAAACCAGAAAGTCCAGTTGCCTCTTGAAAAAGCACCATAGGGACAACCAAGACCTGGATGACTGAGAATCTCCATAGATACGCAGTGTCTTCCAATTATCCAATAGTCACACTGGTGGGAAATTCTGGGGCTGTAGTCTCAACTTAACTATTTCATAAAATCAAAGTACTGCAACTTAATGTTCCCCTTCTGTCCGTTGGCATAATGTAGATGTTCTTAAGATGTGCCCTCTGGGTCTAGAGCAGGGGTATCATACTGGATTTCTTTGAGGGCTGGATCAGCATTGTAGTTCTCCGTGGGCTGGCTGGGAGTGGGGAGACAGGATGGATGCCTCCTGCAGCACTCTGCTGGCCAAATGTGCCATTTTGGCTGCCAGAGGCACCATGGGCCAGTCCTTTGCTATTTCCAGGCCACTGCCGCAGGCCAGATTTAAGCACCCTTGGTCTAGAGGATTTAAGTTTGACACCCCTGGTCTAGAGCAGGAGTCGCCAACTTTTTGGACCTCAGGGATCACCAAACTCATAATTTTAAATCCCGCGGACCAGAGACCCTGGGAAAATCCCCAAAAAGTCTGCAAGAAAATTCCCCACCCTGTTTTCCTACCGATCGATCATTTTCATTTGGGATTGCAGGATGCCGTCTCCAGCTTCGTTCTTGGGTGGGGGGGGGGGGAGACTTTTGGCTTCATGCAAGGAAAGCATCAGAAATCTTTCTTTCTCTCCCCAAACTCTATCAGAAACGAGTCTTTGTGAGAGTTGTCGTGCCAATGCAGCCTCTTGGAACAGGATGCCTTGCAGAGTCCCAAAGACTAATTTCTGGCGGAGTTTGGGGGAGAGAAAGAAAGACTTTTGTTGCTTTCCTTGCATGTAGCCAAAAGCAGAAAAAGAAAGAAGCGGAAAGAAGCAGCCCGGTGGCCAGGCGAGGTGCATGGGGCAAGTTCCCCCCCTCTGCCCTTCCTCCCCTCCCCTCACTACCTCATGTTGTTTGCAATGCAAGGGACACAAGCCTTGTGTTTCTGCGGGCCATGTGGGTGGTGCAGCCTTATGTTCCCACACAGGTTGGATTAATTGCTTTGGGGGGTGCTTTGGAGGTGACATTTCTCTGCGGACCACCAACATTTTCTCGTGGACCACCAGTGGTCCCCGGCCCACTGGCTGGCAACCACTGGTCTAGAGGAATATGCGCTGAGCATAACCTGTGCATCACTAGCACAATGTTTTGACTTGCAAATTAGTTTCAATACTGAACCTACATCATCTGATCACAGAAAACTGACTCTTAAGTGCAAGAGTTGGCTTTTAGTACCTAGCGAACAAGGAATGCAAAGTCATAATGTTGGTTATGGTTTTTCTGCAAAGAAGGCAACGAAGAATGCACTCAGGCTGCAAGACTCTTTTCAGGCATCAAAATCCCAGTAAGATTTGAACAGAGGTGGACCCAAAAGTTTTTTGAATTTCTCCATCAGATTATCAGGCAGAAGAATTGGACAGTGTAAAGTACTGGGCATGGGTTGAAATAACTAGAGACAGTTATAGAACAGTAAACTTCAGCTCTTTATTACATCGTGACTAGCAA
>BHEV01042435.1:0-22395 GCA_004319985.1 Emydocephalus ijimae
TTAGAAAAGAACTTATAAGCTGTTATGCCTTGATTCTTTGTGCACTGTTTTTATAAAATTGATAAAATTGGTTTATTAAAAGAAAGAAAGAAGATGATAATAAGATATGGAAAGATATATAAAGTGAATAGGAGGTTTGAATTTGTATCTATGTGAAGAGTTTCAACCCAGGACCAGACAGCCTTCAGAAAAGATCTTTTAGTTTTGTTTATATTTTGTGTTTTGTATGTTTAGTGTATTGTGTTTTTTGTAAAATTAATAAAATTTGTTTAAAAAAAAAAGATGGCCAAGGCACTAGCAAAACCAGCAGAAGTAAAGTCTATGGACTGGGACATCCTCGAACCACTGCTAAGGGCTCACTATGCACCAACCATGCCAACGTTCATGAGAAGGCATGAATTCTATCACAGAAGTCAGCAGAAGGGTGAAAGCGTTGCTGATTTCATCGCGGATCTCTGGAATCTGGGAGGCCTATGCGAGTTTACCGATTTAGAAGAAGCCCTAAGAGACCGAATCGTTCTGGGATTAGATGCACCAGGCACTCAGAGAAAATTAATGGCAAAGGGTGATATTACCCTTAAAGATGCCATAGCTGAAGCCACTGCAGCAGAAGTAACCAGGAAATCAGCTGCCCAAATGCGCCGCACACACACACCGGTTTGCCAACGAGCAAGCGACATTTCACCTCAGTCAGAGGGACGCTAGAAACGGCCCACCACGAGGACCTCGACTCGTCATCAGACAGCGATGAGGAAGAGGTCCATTGACTTCGGTCCAAACGGGACCAACGCCAGAAATCACAGTACCAATGCGTCGGGTGTGGAGCAAGCCACCCCCAGTCTGAATGCAAATTCCTCGACGCACTCTGCCATGTCTGTGGGAAAAGAGGCCATAAAGGTCGGGTCTGTAGAAGCAAGCCAGGACCCAGCCAGCCCTCAAGGGGGGCTAACTACCACCAAGCGACGGGAAGTCGTCCCGTGAAGCGAGAACCTGTGAACCATCAATGGAACAACCACTCCTACAGAAACAAAACCCTAAACCACCCAACGAAGCAAGAAGAGGCTCACCAAACAATCACAATTGGTCATGCCTCATCTCTGGATGCCAAAAAGATCTGAGTGAAAGTGGCCATCGAAAACCAGCCATGTCTGATGGAAGTCGATTCAGGATCGTCCCTCTCGATGGTTTCCTGGAAGACCCTCAAGCAGCTCATCCCCACTATCTGTAGGCAAGACCTCCGATTCCAAAGGCTCATACTTAAGGACTATCAAGGAAATCGAATCCCGGTCATTGGATCCAGCCAAGTACGGGTATCGTTTAAGAACCGTACAGCATTTCTACCCTTGACTGTAATCGACAAGGATCGGCCTAGTTTGTTAGGCCTCCAATCGGTTGCTCCACTTGGAATTGAAGTAGCCGGCATTCACCGAACCTGCAGCAGCGATTGGGAAGAAGACCTAGTCCACGAATTCCAGGACATCTTCGTGGAAAAATTAGGTGAGTACAAGGGGACCCTGATATCGTTTAACCTCAATCCTGAAATAGCTCCCATCCGCCTTAAGCCTCGTCGGGTTCCCTTTGCCCTTAAACCAAAGATTGATGAGCAGCTTGATAAATTAATCGCTCAGGGAGTGCAAGAACCAACCGATCACTCTCCCTGGGAAACCCCAATCGTAACGCCCATCAAGCTGGATGGATCAATAAGAATTTGTGGGGACTACCGAGCCACCCTGAACCACGCCCTTCAACAAAACGCTTACCCGGTACCGGTGGTACAACACCTCCTCCATTCCCTGGGGGACGGAAAAGTCTTCGCTAAACTAGACTTAGCCCAGCATACCAACAACTGCCTGTTGACAAAAAAACAGCAGAGGCCCAAACAATCGTTATGCACAGAAGCACGTTTAAATGTAATCGACTCCAGTTTGGAGTGAGCGTAGCCCCGGGAATCTTTCAAAGCTTAATGGAGAGGCTATTACAAGGGATAAAAGGTGTTGTTCCATATTTTGATGATGTGTTAATCTCAGCCCCAACTCAGAAAATACTAAAGGAACGCCTGAGGTTGGTTCTCCAGAGATTTAAAGACTCCGGTCTCAAAGTTAAAAAGAACAAGTGTTATTTATGTACTGATCACGTAGAATTTTTGGGATATTTGATTGATAGTCAAGGCATTCACCCCACTGATAACAAACTCAGGGTGATCAAGAATGCCCCAAAACCCCGGAACAAGGCCGACCTCCAGGCTTTTCTGGGCCTTATCAATTTTTATAATGTTTTCCTGCCTCACAAAGAAACTGTAGCTGAGCCCCTACATTGTTTATTGGACAAAAAAGCAACCTGGGTATGGGGACATAGAGAAGAACAGGCGTTCCAACATGTAAAAGATTTATTGACTTCTGATTCTGTCTTGATGCAGTATAATGAGACTTTGCCTTTAACGATCACGTGTGATGCATCCCCATTCGGGGTGGGGGCCATTTTAAGCCACATTTTGCCAAACGGTAATGAAACCCCTGTTGCTTATTTCTCAAAGACGTTATCAAAGACAGAACGCAACTACAGTCAACTTGACAAGGAGGTCCTTGCTATAGTCTCTGTGGTTAAGAGATTTCATGAATATGTGAATGGCCGAGCATTTACCATAGTGACTGACCACACACCTTTGCTGGGAATAATTGCGGGAGATAGGCCAACACCGTATATATTATCTCCCAGAATGACCCGCTGGTCAGAATTTTTGGCGGCATACAATTACAAATTACAACATCGCCCCGGGAAAGCCATTCCCCACGCCGACGCATTGAGCCGTGCACCTGTTCCAGAGACTATTGATGACCCCGCTCCAACGGTCACAACGCTGCAGATCGAGACACTTCAAACGCCACCATTAACAGCCCAGGATATCGTGATGGAAACGAAACACGACCCCATTTTAGCACGAGTCCTCAGTTGGGTCGAGCAGGGATGGCCGTTAGACCGTTAGACCAATATCTGACGACTAGCCCCATTCAAAAATCGGCAAATGGAACTATTTTCTCAAAAGGCTGCATTATCTGGGGCGTAGTCATCAGATAGAGTTGTCGTCCCAGAGCGGTTGCGACTAGCGATACTAAGGACCTTGCATGATGGCCACCCCGGCATCGTGCGTATGAAAGCCCTCGCACAAAGCTACATGTGGTGGCCGAGTATTGACAAGCAGATAGAGACATGGGTAAAAGCCTGTCGCAAATGCCAGGAAGTAAGCAACGCCCCGCCGAAAGCAACCCCAACTGAATGGGAAACGCCGAGGGGACCATGGTCCCGAATTCATCTGGACTTTGTGGGTCCTACTAATGGACACACATTCTTACTGATGGTGGATGCCTACTCAAACTGGCTTGAAATCCATGAAATGAGGAATACAATGACCGAAGCAGTCATCAGGAAACTGGATAGACTCTTTGCGACACATGGATTACCAGACGTTCTGGTATCCGACAACGGGCCTCAATTTACCGCACTGTCCTTCGAACAGTACCTGGCGGACTGCAGTATCCGACATGCGCTAACTTCGCCAGCACATCCCGCAGCCAACGGAAGGGCCGAGCGCATGGTACAATTAGTCAAGAAAACTTTGCATAAGATGGACTATGGTGACATAGAAGACAAGATTAACCGGATACTCCTTTTACAGCATATCACTCTGCACAGCGTCACCAATAAAACTCCCGCCGAGTTATTAATGGGGCAGAAGCTCCGCTCCCACCTTGACCGCCTACATCCAGCATATGAACCTGAAAAGCCACACGGTTCTAGCGGGAAATGTCGCAATTTCCAGGTAGGCGATTTGGTTTTCGCGAGGAACTTTTCGGACGATTCGTTGTGGGTCGAGGCAACTTTAGTACAAGTAACTGGCCCTAGATTGTTCTGTGTAAAATGTCGCGACAATAGAATTTTGAAACGCCATATTGATCAGCTGCGCTCAAGGCTACAGTCGCGGATCTCCTCCACCCTGATTTCCAAACTGAGGGGGGAGGAGATAGCGAGGAAGCTGAATTCAAAGCGGCAGAAAGTTTAAGCAGTAGTAATGACCGCTCAGAGGCAGCACGAGATGGACTTGGAATGGGGGTGGCCTCGCCTCAAAGAAATGCCGAAAGCAGTAGCGACGATGAAAATTCGAATGCGGAACAGGAGGCACCTTTTTCACCAGATAACATCCTACCCCAACAAGACTGTAGCCAAATACTGGGAGGACAACAAAAATCTAATAGACAATCGAAACAACCTGCCTACCTCAAAGACTACATGACCGCACCCCTTAAACGGAACCCGGGGGAAAGGGTTGTTGTGAATCAATAAAATTCTTAATAAAGATTATTAAGAGCTTGAAGTAAAGTGCAGGGTTCTGGCCCTGCACTTCTGATTGGCCGATAATAGTGACATCAGATTGGTCCATTCAGGGGAATCTGATTGGCTATTAACGAGCCTCTCCCATTGGTTAATGGAGCTAGCGCTCCCTGTGTTCATTGGTTAAATAAGTTAAGAGTTGCCACTATAAAGGGCCCCATCGTAGCCATTGATCTGAGCTGTTTCACATGTAAATAAAGAGTTTGAAGTTCACTGTTTCACCGGCTCGTCTCCATCCTTGCACCCATGCTCAGAACATAACAAAACCATTGCTAGTTTTTTTCTTATTTTACTATTCCCTTGATCTTTTGTAGCCCTTGACAATGCAGTGCTTTTTCTTATAAGCATTTTGTATGTGTTTTTGTTATATTATTTCAGTATGCATTTATTTTGGTTTCCTGTAGTAAGTTAGTATGTAAGTTCCCATTTTTAACTTGCACCAATGTCTGTTCTTAGCTGTCTTTTACATAATCAGACAATGCAAATTTTTCTTCTTAACATTTTACCCAAATTAAGTATAAATTTTCTGAATAATTTTATTTTAGTATTACTTCTAATATTAATGTAGTAAATTAATATTAATTAATGTTGTGTAATTTTAAAATTCATGTTAATTAGTAAAATCAAATTAATGTATTAGTATCAGTGATAGTAGAAATCTGGTGTCGTGATTAAGTCACTGGACTAAGAATGGGAAACCTGAGTTGTAGTCTTGTATTTGGTTCAGTAGTATATTTGGTAACTCTGGGGCAGTCATTCTCTTTCAGCTCTAAGACAGCAATAATATACCACTTTTGAAAATATCTTCAAGAAAAATACATGGATTTCCAAATCAAAGCCAAGTAAAAGTAAAATTCTTGTAATTTAGTCACAATTCTGGCTGACTTAAAGGACAAAGAGAAATTTGTTTCAGGGTTACAATTAAAAATAAACATGCAAGGACATTAGGTTCATACGAGGCTTTTTAAGAATTATATGGAAATAACAAATCTTTGAATCAAATCCACTCATTTACTGATATGAAAACAGTGAATACTTTTATTTCTACATTTCATCATACTTAGAGATTATTTAATTGCATAGGAGTAAACTTTCCAGATATTATTTTCTGGATATACTCATATTTACCTAATACATGCTTTTCTGTAAAGAATTGTGACTTTTAGATTGATTAAAACAAAAACAAAACCAAACTTTTTACACACACACACACACACACACATACACATTAATATGCATGCAAACTTTGTGGCTTACCAGTAATTTGTTATTGGTCATTTGAAAAGAAGCTCAAACCTACAGCCAAACTAATAGTATGTGACCTTCACTATAGAACTGTCAGATATATTTAGAACCATTGTTTAAATTTTTATAACACTATGATAAAATCAATGGTCATGCTATCGTATCCATACATAATTTATCAGCAGTTGTATTTTTCAGCTCATGATTGTTCATAGAAATTAGGGTGGGAAGAATGGGGAATAACAATTACTGATTTTGCAACTTTGACAACTGCTCTTGCAGATACCTGTTTCCAAGATTTAATATGGCTGAATGAATTGGATTGCTAGCCTCAGGCATTTGGAAACCATCCCAAGAAATATGAAACATTGATTGAGAATATAGGTTTGTATAATGCTCTGTAAAGTTTTTTGGGCCTGTGCTAACAGACTTACAATGTAATACTTGGTAAATCGTTTCTGAATGCATTTCTAACTCGTCCTCCTAAATTGCCTGGTTTTGAGAATACACGAAGAATTCTTTGTTTTGCTTTTTCTCCCCTAACTGCAAAACAAAGATTTCTCTCTCACAGTTTGTTTTGAGTCAGAAGAAGCTCACAATTAATTTTAAACACACCTAGTTATTCACAGGAAGTGTTAAGTCCTGAGCATGGGCGCAAGGAACGGAGACGAGGCATTGAATTGGCATCTTTATTAGTAACTTCAGAACAGAGCAAAATACTTCGGCAGCAGCAGCTCTGTTATAGAGCTGGCTGCTGTCACAAGAACCAATGATTTGAGTTTACTGCTCTAACAAGTGTCCAATCAGAGATGACCCACTGTCAGCCAATCAGATCAGCCAGAAATGATCAATCATGACTTGCTATTCGCGGGCCAATGAGAAGTGCAGGATTACGAGCCTGCTGTTAACGTAAAGCTATTACGTAAAGCTATTATAACGTAAAGGGTTGTTAATGAATGCGTTAGCTTAGTCCATAACACCCCTCCCCCCTAGGTTCTGTCTGAAGTGTGGGGTAACGTATTCTCGTAAGCAGGCAGGTCGCTTCACCTGTCTGCTTGACTTGCGCTGTTCCACCGGTTTCTGTCCTGGCTCTGGTTCCAGTGGGCTGCTTGCTGAGTTGGATGGCGAAGATGGTCCCGCTGTTCCATTGGATGGCTCGGGGCTGTCCTCTCCACTCTCACCAATGCCGTCATCCAG
Source organism: Emydocephalus ijimae (assembly GCA_004319985.1). Classification (NCBI taxonomy): domain Eukaryota; kingdom Metazoa; phylum Chordata; class Lepidosauria; order Squamata; family Elapidae; genus Emydocephalus; species Emydocephalus ijimae. The sequence goes on from BHEV01042435.1 coordinate 6,829, forward strand.
GTTCCCTGGATCTGTTTCCATCGCGGTGCTGCTACGCGGCGAGTCAATCACCCGGCTTGTTTCTCCTTCTGGAGGTGAGTATCCCCTGGTTGGTTGTGTAGACTGCTGAGTTCCAATTGTTAGGTCATCTGCTATTTCTTCTCCAGCCCCCTCGATGTCCCCCCCCCAGGTTTGAGATTCAGGGGATGAGATGGGAGTAGGTGCTAGTCTGGATCGAAGCTGGTCTATGTGGCGCTTCCACATTTTGCCATCCACAGTTTGTAGACGATAGGATTGGGGCCCCGTAAGTTGCATTATGGTAGCAGGGACCCACAATGGGTCACCCGAGAGGTTTTTTGCAAAAACGGAGTCGCCTACCTGGAATGTACGACACTTGCTGCTGGACCCCAGGGGTGGTTCTGGTGTGTAGGCAGGGTGAAGGCGATCAAGGTGTGAGCGAAGTTTTCGGCTCATCAGGAGTTTGGCTGGGGTTCTGTTTGTGGTGCTGCTTGGAGTGATATGTTGGAGGAGAAGCATCCTGGTTATCTTGTCATCAATGTCTCCCTGTTCCATCTTGTGTAAAGTTTTCCTTCCAAATTGGACCATTCGCTCAGCCCTGCCATTGGCTGCAGGGTGAGCTGGCAATGTTAAGGCATGGCGGATGCCCCGGTCTGCTAGGTACTGTTCGAATGCCAGGGCAGTGAATTGAGGGCCATTATCGGAGACCAGGACATCCGGCAATCCCTGGGTAGTGAATAGCTTATTCAGTTTTTTAATGACCGCTTCCGTGGTGGTGCTTTTCATTTTATGGATTGCGAGCCAGTTGAAATAGGCATCCACGGTTAGAAGGAAAGTGTGTCCTTTTGTGGGTCCCGCAAAATCGATGTGGATGTGGGACCAGGGACCACGAGGTGTTTCCCACTGAGTTGGGGTTGTTTTGGGAGGAGCGGCATGAGTCTCCTGGCACTTGCTACATGTAGCTACCCAGGCTTCTATCTGCTTATCTATGCCCGGCCACCACGCGAAACTCCTTGCCAATGCCTTCATCTGCACAATGCCTGGATGTCCATCGTGCAACATTTTTAAAACTTTATGTTGTAATTTCTCCGGGATGATGATTCTGTCTCCCCACAAGATGCAGCCCTTTTGGGAGAACAGTTCTGTCTGTCGGTTTCTGAACGGCTTGAAGGTGTCGTTGGGTTTGTTGTTAGGCCAACCTTGTTCCACCCAGCTGAGGACTCGTGCCAAAGAAGGATCCTTCTTCGTTTCCGAGGTGATGTCTCGTGCGGTCAGGGGTGGTGACTGAAGAGTCTCGATTTGCAATACAGCTAGGGTTGGAGCTGGGTCATCTATGACTTCTGGTAGCGGAGAACGGCTCAAGGCATCAGCGTGGGGAATGGCTTTCCCCGGACGGTGTTGCAGTTGGTAGTCATATGCAGCTAAAAACTCTGACCAACGTGTCATTCTTGGTGATAAGATGTGGGGAGTTGGTTTGTTTCCTGCTAAAATGCCAAGTAGCNTGGAGCTGGGTCATCTATGACTTCTGGTAGCGGAGAATGGCTCAAGGCATCAGCGTGGGGAATGGCTTTCCCCGGACGGTGTTGCAGTTGGTAGTGGTATGCGGCAAAAAACTCTGACCAACGTGTCATTCTTGGTGATAAGATGTGGGGAGTTGGTTTGTCTCCTGCTAAAATGCCGAGTAACGGCTTGGTCTGTAATTATGGCAAAGGATCTTCCATAGACATATTCATGGAAACGTTTAATTGCAGACACAATAGCGAGAGCCTCTTTATCAAGTTGGCTCTAGTTCCTTTCAGTCTTAGACAAAGTTATCGAAAAGAACGCAATTGGTGCCTCATTACCATTTGGCAGGACATGGCTTAAGATGGCTCCCACTCCGAATGGTGAGGCATCACAGGTAACTGTTCAGGGTAGAGTCTCGTTGTATTGTATTAATAAAGCATCAGAAGTTAAGAGGTTTTTTACTTGTTGAAATGCTCGTTCTTCACGTTGTCCCCAGACCCAGGAAACCTTTTTGTCGAGAAGTCTATGTAGGGGCTCAGCTATGGTCGCCTTCTAGGGCAAGAAGATGTTATAAAAGTTAATGAGTCCCAGGAAGGCTTGGAGGTCTGTCTTATTTCTAGGTCTTGGGGCGTTTTTCATTGCAGTTAGTTTTTTTTTTCAGTAGGGTGGATTCCCTGTCTGTCGAGAAGGTATCCAAGGAACTCCACCCTCTCCGTACAAAGTTGACACTTGTCTTTTTTTTACTTTCAGGCCAGCGTCCTTAAATTTTTGGAGAACCATTCTGAGTCGTTTTTCTAATAATTCTCTAGTAGGGGCAGCTGTTAAAACGTCATCAAAATAAGGCACAACCCCTTTTATGCCTTGTAATAGTCTCTCCATCAGACTTTGGAAAATGCCTGGTGCCACACTTCCTCCGAATTGGAATCTATTGCACTTAAAAGCACCTCTGTGTGTGACTATAGTCTGGGCTTCTGCAGTCTTCGCATCTACGGGTAGCTGTTGGTACGCCTGAGCTGAGTCCAATTTTGCAAATATTTTTCCGCCACCCAGGGAGTGAAGAAGGTGTTGGACCACCGGTACCGGGTAAGCGCTCTGCTGAAGCGCGTGATTTAGGGTGGCCCAGTAATCCCCACAAATTCTTCATGATCCATCTGGCTTTATGGGTGTTACTATTGGGGTTTCCCATCGGCCGTGGTCAATCGGTTCCAACACACCCTGGGCTATTAATTTGTCCAGTTGCTCGTCAATCTTTGGCTTGAGTGCAAAAGGCACCCGACGAGGCTTAAGGCGAATGGGAGCTACATCGGGGCTGAGATTAAACGATATAGGGGTCCCCTTGTACTTACCTAACTTCTCTGTGAAAACATCCTGGAATTCCTGGACGGGGGCCTCTTCCCAGTCATCGCTTCCGGTTTGGTGGATGCCAGCTAGTTCAATCCTGAATGGGGCGAACCACTGTAAACCTAGCAAACTGGGCCAGTCATGATCGACAATGGTCAGAGGTAGCGTTGCGGTGCGGTCTTTGAAGGATACTTGGACATGGCTGGAACCAACAATGGAAATTCTGTTTCCTTGGTAGTCCTTTAGTATGATTTTTTGAGTGCTGAGATCCTGGCGACAGATGGCAGGGATCAGCTGTTTGAGGGTTTTCCAGGAGACCATTGATAGGGATGACCCTGAGTCGACTTCCATTATGCAAGGTCGATTCTCAATAGCGACCTTTACTCGGATATTCCTTGCATCCAGGGATGAAGCATGGCGGATAGTGATGGTTTGGTGTGCCTCTTCCCATCTAGTTGAAGTGGCAGGTGCTCGATTTCTGTAGTAGTGGTTGTTCCATTGGTGGTTCAGGTGGCCCCGATTTACAGATGGGTTGCCTGTAGCCTGGCAGAGATTATTCTCCCTCCGGATTGGACTGGACCCTCACTTACTTCTGCAGACCTTTGCGATGTGGCCTCTCTTTCCACAGGAGCGGCAGAGTGCATCGAGGAATTTGCAGTCTACTCACGGGTGGTTTGCCCCACAACCAGCTCATTGGTGCGGGAATCTGGTTCCGTTGGTCTCGTTGGTTGTGTTCTGACCATAGCTGTTTGACCTCCTCTTCCTTGCTGTCTGATGAGGATTCGAGGTCTTCATGATGGGCGATAGTAGTGTGCCTCTCAGAGGAAGGCGGACTATCACTACTGAGTTGGCGGTGGGGTGCGTTCACTCAGCGCATTCGAGCAGCTGACTTCCTGGTTGCTTCTGCTGCAGTAGCGTCGGCGATGACATCTGCGAGGCTGATGTCTCGCTTCGCCATAATCTTGCTCTGTAACGTGTGGTCATCTAATCCCAGAACTATTCGGACTCTCATTGCTTCCTCGAGGTTTGTGAAACCACAGAGTCCACCCAGGTTCCGGAGGTCGGCAATGAAGTCTCCAACACTCTCATTTTTCCGTTGGTCCCTCTGGTAAAACTTGTGTCTTCGGATGAGTGTTGGCACCGCGGGTGCATAATGGGCCCGGAGGATCGGCGTGAGTTTATCCCAATCCATTGTCTTCACCTCCGCCGGTTTTGCAAGCGCCTTAGCCATTTTAAAAACAGCGGGCCCGCAATGGGTCAGGAATACCGCTTGTTTCTTGCCAGGCATAGCATCCTTCAGATTGTTGGTCTCCAGGAACATCTGGAACCGGTCTATATATGAATCCCAGTCTTCGTTTGCCGGATCAAATGGAGCGGGTGGTATGGTGCCGCTGGTCATCCTGCCATTTGTTGCCTGCGCTCTTCGCCATGTGCTCTGTATTGTTCGATGAGTGCTCAGTCAGCTCTATCGTCTCCGCATCCCATCCTCATCACCAGTGTTAAGTCCTAAGCATGGGCACAAGGAACGGAGACAAGACATCGAACGGTGACTTCAACTCTTTATTAGTAACTTCAGAACAGAGCAAATACTTGGGCAGCAGCAGCTCTTTTATAGAGCTGGCTGCTGTCACAACAACCAATGATTTGAGTTTACTGCTCTAACAAGTGTCCAATCAGAGATGACCCGCTGTCAGCCAATCAGATCAGCCAGAAACGACCAATCATGACTCGCTATTCATGGGCCAATGAGAAGTGCAGGATTACGAGCCTGCTATTAACGTAAAGCTATTAGGGTTGTTAATGAACGTGTTAGCTTAGTCCATAACAGGAAGCACAATCCCATAGATGAGCAGGCCACTGTTGTTTTCTGACTGCATCCATATTTGAGTTCCTTCTGCAATATTTTTACTGTCTACTTCAGAATGAGGAATTTATGGCCTTCAGATGCTACTGAACTCTGAACAGCAGGATCATAGTGAGAAATGTTGTAAGCTCTGGTGTAACATCCCCAGATGATAACTGATTTTTCCATTCCTTTCCAGAGTCTCTTTATAAGCCAAACTCCCCTTTTACCGCAAAAAGTATATTACAACTAAGCAAAAAGACTGGTCAACAAAAGAAGAAGAAATTTATTTCTTGCATCTTTAAACTCCATAAGTTTCTAAGATGAAAGTCTCCTTGAAAGTGATCACTCCAACAATAAGCTGTTGGGCCCACCTGCCCCCCCCCATCTCTAGTCTATGCATTATATCCTCGTTTTCAAGATCAGTTGATTGCCATGCGTCAGCTGTTTAACACACAGGGATTGCTGGAGAAGGTCAGTAGCAAATGATCTGCACACAAAATGCACACAAAGTGCACACTCACTGAACTGGTTGTTACACTGATTGAATCACACCCCTGCAAACAGCTATTATAAATATAAAGAGTTTTCATATAGATAAAAGAGAAATATAAAGAGAAAAAAGAGAAAGCGAAGAAAGCAAAATAGTAAAAAAAGATAGAAATAATAACAATTAAACAAACAAGAATTAAAAACACTAAAGGACTTTCAATTTTCTTTTCAGCTGCTATAAACACATTTATTAATCCTTCTCTGTTTTAACCATGTACAAAACACATGCTCAGACCCTAGAAATACTGCAGAGAAGAACAGCTAAGATGATAAGAGGTCTTCAAAATAAATCATATGAAAAATATTAAAGGGCTCTTTGTAGCCTAACAAAGAGAGTAATTAGTGGTAAGAAGTCTTCTAGTACATGAAGGGTTGCCATCAAGAGGTGGGGTCAACTTATTTTCCAAAGCACCTGAGGATAGGACAAGAATCAATGGATGGAATTTCATTAAGAGAGGTCCAATCTGGAACTAAGGAGAAACTTCCTGACAGTGAAAACAATTAACCAATAGAACAGCTTGCCTCATGGGGTTGTGAGTACCCCATCAGTAAAAGTTTTTTTTTTTTTAAAGATAGGACAAAAATGTGTTGGACAAGAATAGGGGCATAAAACTGGTGGCCCACAGGCCAAATGAATTACACACAGGCCACACCTGCCCCAGCTCCATGAAGGGGAAAATGTTGCAATATATCATGTAACTAGAAGAACCTCCAAGGTCCCTTCCAGATCTATAATTCTATAAATATTACAAAAATCCCTTCAACCTTTCTTTGATTTTTTTCAATCATCTAATCCAGAAGTAATTATTTTCCTTTCTTCCATATTTAGCAAAAAACATTTCTAGTCTTTTATGAAGGTATTTATTGCTTTGTCCTAACCAGACAAATCAGTTTTGTCATGTCAGATAGTTCTACCAGATTTACTGTACAATCCATTGCTCCATTGTGGGTATTTCAGTATTTTTCCAACATTGTGCATATAATAACTTTGCTTCAATTGTCATATGTAAAATAAATCTTCCATAAGTCTTCTCTACTTGGTTCTCTATAAGACCCAATAAAAAGAATTCAGATTTTTGTCCAACATTATTCTTTAAAATTAGTCCAAATTAACTCTATTGATTCATGTGTATATTATACCCAAAATTTTTAACTCATTTTATCATTCAATCCATATACTGTAATTTTACAAAGATTTATGTTCTGATGAAAAACATTTTATTATTTATTTATTTGATTTTTCAATCGCTTACAAGATAATAAGTATAAACATCAGTAAGAATACAAGAAATAGGTACAAATAAATGGGGACAATAGGACAGGGACCGTAGGCACGATTGTGCACTGATCCATTCCCTTTACATCTGCAGGAAAGGCTCCAAAATCACCGTAGGTGATTGTTATTACACAGTCAAATCTCTACCCTTTCTGACATAGGAAAGAAGCTTCAATTAGACAGTCATGGTTTCCATTTTGGACACATAAATACATAATCCCTTTAAAAGTCCTACAAATAAAAATTATTGGCAGAACTTTTACAAAATATAGAAATAATTATTTCTAGGGAGATTGCACAGTGAGAAATATGATTTATGTGCATGTCTTTGATGTGCTATGCAACTGCCCTCCGCCCTTCCATGGCAATCATAACCACATAATGTTAAATGTGATATGAATTATTTCCAGTGTCACCATTTGGACCAAAGCTGGATTGGTAAAGAGTTAAAGATATAGTATGTTCCTGGGAATAATCAGGATTAATCCTGACCTTTGGAAAGTGTCTGAAAATTAACAAGAACATTGGATCATAGACAGACATTTCTGCATTATTCTTCCATTTCTTTTCACACTTATGGAATAGGCCAGTGTTACAGTTGACAGTCTTTTGGTACCATTATCTGCTGAGATTTTTTTGGATATGTGAAAGAAATCATTAATGTAAGCACCCAAAAATTCAAATCACCATTTTCCTGTTAACAAAATCCTAACTAGTTCTGACCTAAGAGAAGGAAGGAAGGCATTAGATAGATAGATAGATAGATAGATAGATAGGCAATATAGCTCATGTTTAAAGTGCAACCATGGCTCATAAAATTATATGATAAACTTTGTGTTTATAATACTGAATCTCAGCTTTCTTGCCCCAAGCACTGAAATTTTAAAGGAAAACAATGACACTGACAATTCCAACTGGAGTAGCCTTCATTTTCCTATGAAAATGAACATCTAAAGCTGAGAAATGGAGGAAAAACTACCTTCCAACATTATGTCTATAATTTGCACATACATGCAATGAAATGCCCTATGGGCAAACTATCTTAATTCATTTCAGCTTTATCACAGAGGTTTCTCATAGCAATGAGGTGACTTTCATTCCAACAGAGAGCTCCCATTATAGCACAGTTGTTTAGTAAAGACAAGATGTAATAGTATTCTATTAAAAGAGAGAATATGTCAAAAACATGACAAAGGGAATTCATTAAATTAAAAACTCCAAAGGCTTCAGATGCCTACTCTGAGAATTTTGTTTACTTCCATATGAAACTTTATTCCCATGTTCCAGATATTTTGGCAAAGCAACCAATAGGAAAAAAAAATGTTTTTTCCCCATTTGATATTGCCAACAAATAGAAAGCAACCTGATGTCCTTCAAGTCTTTTAAATGTAAACCCTCCTCAGAACCAATAAGAAGTGACTGTGGGGTATCTGTTATTCAGATTTCTGGAGGTTGTGACTTAGTCTGCCTATCTTTAGACTAGAGAGACTGTATGTACAGTGGTTAAGGTATCATCTAGAAACTGGAAGACTGAAATCTAGTCCTGCCTTAGGCACAAAGCCAGCTGGGTGAATTTAGGGCAGTTGTTCTCTCTTGGTCCTAAGAAGGTGACAATGGCAAATCACTTATTAAAAAAGCAACAACAACCAACCTGCAGACAATAGATTAGAAACAAGGATAAGATGGATGGCTTCAGAAATTAAACAAACAAAAACAGAAATAAATAAATTATGCATATAATTATGTCCATAATTAATTGAGCCTTATTAAATTAGTTCCACATTTGTGGAAAAGTTGATATATGTCTGAATAATGGAAATAACATTTTTATTTCTTTCTAATCTCTGTCAATTAAAAATTTAAATTCATAGTAATTCCACTGAAAGGTGCATCCCATAATATTCAGTATTTCTATATATATACTATACTATTATTCATTAATGACTTTTTTGTAACTTTATGGAAGCAACAATTCACTATTTTAGGTAGTTGCTTCTTTGAGTTCTTGTTAACTGATGTTTGAACTATCAGTATTTGTGTCCATCCATATGGTCTTTTGCTAGCCTTTTTTAAAAACTACTATTATTTCTCATTTTTTCACATTTTTTCTAGAGAATCTTCCTTCTGCATTATGTGTCCAAAATATTTAGCCTCATTATTAGAATTTCTAGTAAGCTCTTTATGCCTCATTTAGTACTGAATACTAAATACATTCTCACAGCTCTTCAGTTCAAGTTTTCCTGCTTGGCTTTCCAAGAGAGATATAATAACGTTTGAGTTTGTGTAATATGAGTTATGGAAAATAAAGGTTTCAAGCAGAAATCTTGAAACAGTTTTTTAAACATCTTGAGCAGGCAGTATCTCCTTTTCTAGATTTAATCTCCATTTTATTTAATTCTAGACTTCAGTCCACAGATTATTTGAAAGGAATGGAACAGCTTGTCCTAAAAAAAAGTAATTAGATAATTACAGAGCTGGCAATCAATAGCATGATGATCCCAAAGCTGAAGTGATCAGTCATTGAGAAAATGAAAAACTGCAGTTGGTCTCTGCATACTTCTACTTTATTTTTTTCTACTTCATTTCAGCAGTCTAGAACTTTGTATAATCCATTCTTTTTTCAAGCATAGTATCTTCAGATTGAACCAATATTGTCAGTACCTATTCTGACAATTGTAATCCAAACACACTTGAAAATCATTAGGTTGATTAAAGTAAGTATAAGTAGGGATTCTGCAACCCACCATTTGTGTAAGGGAACTGTGGCAACTTTAGAACATTTGAATATTTATACTTCTATGTCAACATTCAGTTTGCTTTCAGGGAATGTTACAGCTTTCTATAATGTATAATGGTGTAGTATCTAAATACTGCAATTACTGCTGATTGATTTGAAACCTTCATAATATAAAACAAAAAGGAGAACATTGGCATTGAAAGCATTTTTCTGTACATAGAAGTAAAAGAGGGTGTCAGCTGCAACATAGAATCCTATTAGCCTTTGACTGCAATGGAAAATTCTGCAGACATCTTAATTGAACTGTCTACAATTACCTCTAGATCTTATTTCCAAAGATATGTCAGCTAATTTGAACACAGAAGTATGCATGTAAAATTCAAATTAATTCTCCTGGTGTTTCATTACATTGCATTCACCCAATTTAAATTCCATCTGCCATTTAGTTGCCCAGTTGCCAAATTGAGATAAATACTTTGGAACTTTACAAAGCATTGTGTTGCTTTGACAACCAGATTGATGAATACCATTTATTAAGCATAACGTTTTTGATGGTACACAAGATAGAAATGCAGTCTACTACTTTACTGCTTTAGTTACACAAAAAACCCTTCATATACATTTTCACTGACCATGGAAAGTAGTCCCATATTCACGAATGGAAAGAGGCACATTCATTGGGGAAATTTGGTGGGACCCTTGTTTCATTTAATTTATAAGTGCTTCTCTTCTTCATTACTAGGAAGAATGTGCACAATCCATAGAATGGATTGTGAATTGCTCTTTTTTCCAAGTCCCAGAGTGATATGACTTTCTAGAAACATATGCAGATCGAATGTGAATTTTAAACAACAATAACAAACACATTAAGAATGAAGACCAGGATGTGAACTAGTCATGACATTAGAGCAGGGCCATGCAACTTTTTGTTGTCAGAGACAATAGAGGACTTCTGTGTTGGTGTCTTTTTCACTTGAAACATGTCCCAAAGTCTAAAGCAAGCAGTTAATGATGGTTGAGTAAAAGATTATGGAGCTATAACTTTTCATTCTTTCTTTTAAGTCCATATTATATTATTTATCTAGTTGATGATTTCTTTTCTTTCTAATATTTCTCTTTCTCTCCCCCTTCCAATACACACCTCTCTCTCTCTCTTTCTCTCTCTCTCTGGATACAGTTCAAGCCATGGAGTTATCTTTCTGAATCAGCTGACATTAGAGGTTGAGAAAAGGTAGAGTTATAGCTTCAAATTTTGTAATAGTTGTTTCTTTTTAGACAACTGCAGTTTGATTCCATTAGAATAAATTCTTTCTCTTTTCTCTTTGCATGAACAAATAAATACACTGATTATTTTGCAACACCATTATTAGTTTACATCCAATGCTGTTAGATGGGGTATATATGTTTTGTCTTGCCTAAAGGTAACTAATGCTAAATTTTATCAATAATCATCCCAAATGTATATCAAATTCTACAAGAATAACAACCATATAAAATCTATTAAATCTTTCCACTATTACTATTACTATTACTATTACTATTATCTTATAATATAAAATTCAACCCTAGGGAAAGTAAGCAAAACAGGCAAAAGGAAGTCATTGTTAATAGCAAATCTATATGTAATAATTTTAAAATGTTCAATCTTGAGTAAAAACTAAAAAAAAATCCTCCTTTATTATAAACTCAAGCAATCACGAGTTTGCAAATTTCATAAGGAAACCAGTCAGCTTCTAGTGGTAGAGAATGACACTCAAAGTACAGCTGAGATCACTAACTAGAAGATGGAGTCTGACCACCAATCTCTTCGGATCAAAAAGGAAATGGTGAGATTAACCAAGCAGGCTCTAAAAGACAGTTTCATCTGATTAAACTGAAGAAACAGAAAAACTGATTTATCAGAAGTCCTGGAGTTGCATTTATGCTACTAACTGTGGCAAAGCCAACGATAAAATTACATCAGTGAGTTAAACTTTCTTTTGAGAATATAAAACAAATCAACAATTTAATAATGGTGTGTTTTAGCCTTTCCAAATGGTTGACTTTGGCACTGTTTAGTAGTCATCATTGCATCCTGTGATCTTATGATGGTTACTGTTTCTGTTGGGCAATGGAGTTACCTTTTTTTCTTAGCTGGGACACATTTGAAATTGTAATAATTCACAATCTTCAGTTATTTTTTTTTCAAGGCATGGGAACAAGATGTACTTCCATTCATAGGAAATCCTATATCCTAGTACCCACAGAGTTATATTTGCCCTTCATTATTATTTAGAGTATTGCTATTTCACTAAGTGGACAATAATGATCAAATGGCTTTTGTTAGCCACACTCTTACTGAAATCATGTAAGAGGTTTTTCCCTCCTAGAAATCATTTTTCAAGCAAATAAAACATGCAAGTATGAATGCTAGTTTTACCATCATTTTTGCCCTCTGAAATTGGACAATTTTCAACATTATAAGATTGGCTGTATTGACAGCATTCACATATCAGCAGATGAAAGTAATATTGTGGGCCCATCTCTAAATTTACTTTTAGCTTACAATACAATTTAGACATTTTTAATTAATGCAAATCATGTTTGTTTTTCCCATTGACACTTTCAAAGACTGAAAGTGGGGGAGGGAATCGTGCCTTTCGTTAAATTACTCTAAGCATTAACTATAAGTCCTTTAGTGAAATAAAGTTTCACATATTTCAAATGATGTGTCCCCAATCTTTCAGTTTTATTTCTCTTCTTTTCTCCAAACTTAAAGGAGTCCTTTATGTAGGATAAAATTGCAACCTTTCAGATGTATATATAATAGTCCCTTCCTTCCACAGCTTTCTTTCCCACCCACAATTTCCAGTACTTCTAAGCTGTGTTAAATAAAACTAGCAGAGCTTTTGGACATCATTTTAGAACCTTCCTCTGATTGGCAGATCACAAGAAAGAAACACATCCCAGGAGTCTCTATGTGAGATTGTTACTAACTGACTGAGGGTTCACTTTCATGTCTTAAATCTTTGAAACCCAGGTGTGTTGTAGATTAGCACAATTTACAAGCGATGTGTGGAGATTTATTATGATAATTGTTGATTTTATTTTTTATTCCCCCAAACTCAAAGATAATTAATGCCAGTGTGTGTCCTGGTATCTGACTCCTTTAATTGGCCCTATGGTGCCTTGGGTATTTGAAAATCCACTCACTTAAGGGTTTTCTTTTTTCCCATTGACTTGTTTTCCTGGAGCTGTTCATTAGTGCTTAAAATATTTGATTACATTTAATTGTGATGTCTTCAATTCAATGCACCTGCTACAATCTACGTAGGGAAAATGGGAACTGAAGTTATTCAGATAAAAAAAATGAGTTGAGGAAATTAAATGTAAAAAAAAAAAGATTTCCCCAATAAGAGGTAATTGGGGTTAAACAGATGAACAAAATAAACATATAGTTGTGGTTCTTTTTTTTCCCTAATGAGTATGGTAAAATGATTTATATGATAAGAACTTTGTCTTTCAATTATTATTTTTAATCTTTTCTTCAAATCCTTTCATCTTCCTTTGGACATCTGCACTTAGTTTAAGCCTAATCTCCAATATTAGAAAGTCCACATGTTCCTGTTCTTGACAGTCTGGTATTTCTGAGCTTGGAGATGATTTGTTTTTTACTCTTTGTTGTTGTTGTTTGTTTGTTTGTTGCTGCTGCTGCTGCTACCAGATTTGTTCTTTTCAATAAGCAATATTTATATTTCAGTATCATGAACATTTGTTTGATGCTAGAGGGAGTTAGCTGTTGGACAGAATGTTCCTGGACCAGGAAATGTTCTTTCTGTTGCCCATGGCATCATTTAACAAATTGGATTAAAAGGAGCTAAGAAAACATGGTAAATCTATGCATTTTCAAAGGAGCACTCTAGATTCCCCCTTTGCAGTTAAATGATTCTGTTTCTAAAGTTTTTATTAATATCTAAAAAGCAACATAAACCTCTACCAGTGCTTTCAGAAGAAGAGTAATTAGAGTGGCTTAAAACACCCATATAATGTTAGAATTTCCAAGTAAATCTTTATTCGACCTTTGAGGAGGTTAAAAGTATAAAAGCACCACATTTCCTGCCATTAAAATAATGTGTTCCATACATTCTCATCACTATCCAATATAATATTTTCCAGATTATTGCCATCCTTCTAAGGTTGGCAAGATGAAGGAATAGGAACAGCAGGGATTTCAGGAATATTCTTTATTGTTGTTGGGATCTTGAAAGTCAAAATTCAAGACAGAGTAATTTTGAATTTGTTTCATATGCTTCCTTCCTTCCCTGGGCTGAGTATTCTTTCCTGAAATGCCTTCCTTAACTGTTTAGTCATCCCTGTCTTACTCCCAGGGCCAGATCTGCATTCTATCACATTATATCTGAACAACAGTAATTACTGTCACTCTCCTTTCTGGGGATTGATCTACATCTATAAGGCTTTTTCAGGCATTCAGGAATTTAACACATGAACACTTTTGATAAGTTGTCCACCCAACATCACTCAAATGACAACATTGCTGCAGAGATTTACAATATCAGCACAATTCATGTTGGCCTCGTGTATGCAAGGACCCTGGCAATGATTACACATGTTCAATTGCCTCAGACATCTGCACTGGACATGCAAATGCCTGTAGTAGCAGGCCATTCAAGAGATGCTAAGAGATGACTGTGGGATTATCCAGACCATTTATGAACTGAAAGTGTCAGGCATTGTATTTAGTCATGGACTGAAATCTATACCTAAAGGTACTCATGGCTCTATTGACTCATTCACAGAGCTGTTAAAATTGTATAGCATTTCCATTAGTCTCTGCAATATAAAATTTCTCAGGTTTACACTGTGTTCTGTATTTTAAAGAAGCTAAAAATTATACCACTCCCATAGTCTGAAAAAGTATACTTGCATATATCTTGAAAATACTATAATTATAAATGCTATTATACCATAGTATTCAGAAAGCTGATTAGAAAATTGAGTGTAAAATATTTTTTTGTAAACTACAGTCCAATGGCCTCTGTCAGCGTAAACTACAATTCATAGGAGTTTGTGGGTAGAGGCAAAAAGCTTTTTGATTGTCATGTTTTGATCCTGCAGTTAGAAAATCTATTTGAGGACCAAACTTGGAAAATAAAATCCAAACTTGGAAAATCCTCCTGTTTCTAACTACTTTTTGAATTCAAAGCTCTGGCATTGAAAAGAAGATTCCAGAAAGAACCACAAAGGGCCAACAGTCAATCCTTCCCATTTCATTTTATGATACCATATCAGAATTTATAAATGTATAAAAAGTTTTAAATCTGTGAATGGTAGGAAGAAAGAAAGAATTCTTAATTATGTACACAACTATTTAGTCTATCATAGTGAGCTTAAGATGGGATTTCTATGTGACACTTAAGAACAGGGGTTTTTTTAAAGAAAAAAAGTGTCAGCATTTTTGCAAGAGTTATACAATTGAGGATGACAAAAGCTGAAGCTTAAACACTAAATGGTTACATACATGTCTGTGTCTTTTTTTAAAAAAACAAATTTTATTAATTTTACAAAAACAGTGCACAAACAATCAAGGCATAACAGCTTATAAATTCTTTTCTAAAAAAAATAGTAATAATTAAAGAAGAAAACCAATAGAACATAATGATTCCAAATTATAACATCAATATTTACTTTATCTATTTAACTTCATATCTTATCCCAACTTCTCCTTTTCATCCAAATTATTTCTTGCTAATTAAAATTTTATTGCCTTTTATCAACATACAAAACGCAGAAGACATAACAAAACTTAAAACATCTTTTCTGAAAGCTGCTTGATCCGAGTTAAAACTCTTCACACAGACAAAATTTACACATCATATTCACTTTATATATCCTTCCCTATCTTATTACCATTTTCAATAACATTCTTTGTCTCTTCTATTTCCAACTATCCATTCATCTTTTTTCTTTTACTATACTTCTCCTATACACTAATTGGAGTGACGCCTTTAACTCATTGCCCTAACTTAAAAATACTTCATATAACACTTAATTTATCTTGGGATTCTGTTTAGTACATTCTAAAATTACACAATAAATTTTATAAGAAAGATTCTACTCTGAATACACATATAAAAACACAACCTTATGTACCTTCCAGAATCCCCCCCTTTTTATCCTTCACATTATCTCTAAATAAGCTTTTTTTCTTTAGATCTTGCTTCCCACCATTGAGGTTTCTCCTCCCCCCCTTCTCTCTTGCTTATTCTTCTCCTTGCCCTTTTTACCCCTTTGTCTCTCCTCCTCCCTTTTCTTACT
>BHEV01042438.1:0-13292 GCA_004319985.1 Emydocephalus ijimae
CTACAATAACATCGATGACAAAATCAACCGAATCCTCTTCCTACAACACATCACACCGCACAGCATCACTAATAAAACTCCAGCTGAAGTGCTAATGGGAAGCAGGCTCCGCTCCCACCTCGACCGGTTACACCCAGCGTATGAGCTGGAAAAACCACTCGGATCCAGCAGCCGATGCCGTACCTTCCAGGTAGGCGATTGCGTATANGATCCTACATTGTAAAGTGCTTCGAAGACAAAATTTGGAAATGCCATATCGATCAGTTGCGATCATGGCTCCATTCAGACAATTCCAAATTCCCTGATGACCAAGCTGAGGGGGGGGAGATACAGAAGAAGACGAAAACCCGATAGAAAAAAACCCGTTCGGTAGAATCAATAGCGGAATAGAGACACAGGAAAGAGATCTCGAGATGGTAGTAGGTCTACCTCAAGGAGCTACCAACAATAGCGGAGAGGACGGAAACGTGAACGCTGAACCTGAAGAAACCCCTCCGCTAAACAACGATCTACCTCAGCAGAATGGTAGCCAAAAGCAGGACGCACAGCGGAAGTCGAACAGACTAGTAAAGCAACTGTCCTATCTAAAGGACTATGTAACTGCGCCCTGTAAAAAGAAGCCAGGGGGGAGGGGTGTTGTGAATGCATAGAATGTAATAAAGTTATTTGGAGCTTGGAGTTAAGTGCAGGGTTCTGGCCCTGCACTTCTGATTGGCTGTCTAATGGCAGGATTGGATTGGCCCATTCAGGGGAGTCTGATTGGCCCTTAACAGAGCCTTTGTATTGGTTCAGTGGAGCAAGTGCTCCTGAGTTCTTATTGGTTAAATAGTTATTGGGTTATCTATATAAGAGGGTCGTAGCTGCCCTGTTTTCTTGAGCTGTCACTATGTAATAAAAAGAGTTGAAGTTCACCGTTTAACTGGCTCGTCTCCATTCATTATCGCCCATGCCTCAAACTTGACATGGTGTAACTCCATATAGTGTAACTCCTACTTCAAGAAATATATCATGTTCATCAGTTAAAAAGTTCTGGTTTTAGTTGAGGATTAATATAACATACTAATTAATTAATATTAATATATTAACCCTATTTCTTTTCATAGTATCTGCTCAGTATTCTTCACTCAAAGTTTTATAAGTCGAATATTTTACATTTTGGTTCATGATAGCAGTCTATTTTAGGCAAATAATATGTTGCTTTAGTTTTGTTTTGTTTTTCAAATAATGAAATACTTTTTTCCCCTCTTTTGAGGAGCATTTAGTCGATTTATATTCCCTGATAAACATTTGTTAATTCATATTCAGGAATACAGAAAAATCCATACCTACAGCTCCTAATTTAGTATCATTCTTCAATTCATCGCTTGCATCTCTTACGATTGTCATACAAATTCCACCAGTCATATACACTCTTCAAATAACATTCCCATGCTCTCGTCATCTGGATTAATTTAAAAAAATCATATCAAAGCACTTTTGCCAAAAGTTTTAAAACAAAAGAAATAGAAAAATATGGGGAGAGGGAAGGTTGTCCCCTTTGTCTGTTTTTTTAGTATACCTTTTCTAGTTGAAAGATAGGTTGCAAATAATTCTTAAATCTTTAGTTTAAAGACTGTGTTATTTTTATATTCTCAAGAGAAGGCATAATGAAATGCAAGGAGTCCTTCTTACATAAGAAATCTCTCTTCATCTATAATTAATTAGTTCTCAAAGTGATTAAGAAGGTGGGACAAGACTGTATTGCCCATTTTGTTCCACCACAGTTAAGAGCATAGGTGAATGTCTAGATCTTTCAGCAGTTTAATTCCTGAGCTAGCTTCAAAACCCTTTCAGTTTCTTCAATCAGTGAGCACATGTGATTTCTTTCTAGATCTTATTTTCATTCAGAAGATTGTGCTGGCCAAAATGCACCCTTACTCCTCAGCTGGTATTTACTCAACTGCTGTGGCTCTCTGTGCCTAAAGAGCATGAGTTTGCCAATTTTATTTATTTATTTGTTTGTTTGTTTGTTTATTTATTTATTTTGTCAAGTGATTATAAGATAACAGGTATAAGTATAAACATAGTTATGAATACATGAAATGGATACATATAAGAAAAATAAAAATAAACAATGGGACAGGGATGGTAGGCACGTTGGTGCATTTACACCCGCCCTCTACAGACCTCTTAGGAAAGGGGTGAGGTCAATAGTAGACAGTCTAAGGTTAAAGTTTTTGGGGTTTGGGGAAGAAACTACACAGTCAGGTAGAGTATTCCAGACATTGACCACTCTGTTGCCGAAGTCGTATTTCCTGCAATCAAGTTTGGTGCGGTTTACCTTGAGTTTGTATCTATTGTGTGCTCTTGTATTGTTATGGTTGAAGCTGAAGTATTCATTGACAGGTAGGACATTGCAATGTATAATTTTATATACTATACCTAATCGGACCAAAGGCGAAGTAGTTCTAGTTTTTCTAGGTCTAGAATTTCAAGTCTGGTAGCATAAGCAATGAGTAGAGGAGTGGAGAACTCTTCTTGTGAAATATTTCTGGACTTTCTCAACTGTATTGATATCAGATATGTAATACGGGTTCCAGACTGATGAGATGTATTCAAGCATTGGTCGAGCAAATGTTTTGTATGCTCCAGTTAGTAGTGTGTTATTACCAGAGAAAAAGCTATGTAGGATTAGGTTAACAACTCTTAATACCTTTTTGGCTATGTAGTTACAGTGGGCTCTAGCACTTAGATAATTAGAGATGAGTACTACAAGGTTCTTGACAGAGTTTGGATCATCAACAAGGTCTGACTATTCATCTTGTATTTTATTTTCTGATTTTTTTTTTTGCCAGTATTTAAGACAGAGCATTTATTTGTTGAGATTTGAAGTTGCCATTTGTTTGACCATTCTGATACATAGTCAAGGTCTTTTTGAAGGGTAGCAGTATTGTCTGTGGTGTTGAATAGCTTTACATCATTGGCGAAGAGAACACAGTTGCTCTTGATATGATCACAGAGGTCATTTATGTAGAGTATGAAGAGAGTTGGTCCTAGGACTCTGCCTTGGGGGACACCACTGTTGACAGGTTCAGAATTTAATAGGACGCTCCCAGTTTTGACCATTTGTTGTCTGTTTGACAGGAATGCTACTATCCAGTTATGCAGGTGACCAGAGATATGATAAGATTTTAGTTTTAGGAGTAGTTTGTCATGTACCACTGAATCAAAGGCTTTACAGAAGTCTATGTAGATTGGGTCTATTGCTTTGCCCTGATCAAGTTGTGTAGTCCATATGTTTTTGCAGTGTAAGAGTTGCAGATTACAGGATAGTTTTTTTTTCTGAAATCAATTTGTTTGTTAGAAAGTGGGTTGCTTGTTTCTAAGTGGAGGATAATAGATTGGTTAATAATTGATTCCATGACTTTACAGGTAATGCAGCATAAAGAGATGGTCTGTAATTTTCAACTAGGCTGGGGTCTCTCTTTTTGAAGATGGGGATGATCGTGGCTAGTGACCATAGGTTTGGCAAAGAGCTAGTCCTGAAAGATTTTTCAAAGATTATGCTTAGAGATTCCGCTATGGAAGTAGATAGCTTTTTTAAGAAGTAGGCACATATTCCGTCTGGTCTAATAGATAAAGATGGTTTTAGATTGCATAGTGCTTTTTCAACATTGTCTTCTGTAAAATTGATATGTATTAGATCATTGTAGTTGTCTGTGGTTTGAGTAGGAAATATTGGGCATGATCCATTGCTGTTTACAAATACTGAGCTAAAGAATGTGTTAAAGAGGTTGGCTTTAATGGTGTCATCATTACAATGTTTACCATTAGGTCCTTTCAGAGGTGGGATGGACCTTGAGTCTTTTAGTTTGTTGTTTACAAAATTGTAGAAAGCGTGGGTGGAATTGGTGAATAGAAGGTTTTCCTCTTGTTTAATGTGATAATGGGTGCATTCAGTCTTTATCTGGTGACATAAATTTTTGTATTGTCTTTTGAAGTTGGCAACATGACCAGATTTGTTTTTCCACCAAAGTGATTTCTTTTTGGATTGAGGCTTCCTTATTGTTATGGGTAATTTGTTTTTTCTGGTTTTGGGAGTTGTTATTGGTACATATAATTTGATGATTCTTTTGACTTCAAGTAAAAAGATGTTGTAATGGTCTTTGACAGTATTGCATCCAGTGAATAGAAGTTGCCAATCAAAAGGTTGAAATATCATTGTCTATAAGATCATAGTTGCCTTTTTTGAAGTTATAATTGGGTATCCCATTGTTATAATGATTTTTTGTGAGAATGTATGTTGAGACAAAAGTCAATCATGTTGTGGTCACTGTTGGAAAAGGGTTCTTTGATTTGTATTCCATAAGTTGAATTCAAACTGTTTCAGAAGATGACATTGAGGCAGTTGTTAAGTCTAGTATTGTTGGTTACTAGTTGTTCCAGTCCCAGATTTGTTACAACATTGTAGAAGGTTACATGTATAATGCTGTAACAAATCTGGGACTGGAATAACTAGTAACCAACAATTTTCCTCACTGGGAGTTCAATAGGAAAATCATGCAAGTCTGAATATGCTTCCCACTTTTCTCTTTTTATCTTCAAGAGAATTGTGGTGGTAATGATGGTACCTGGGATGTTTTTTGTAAACCACTTTTTTTGCCAGCGTTCAAGCTTCTTTTATCTGATCATTGTTTAAGTAATGGATCATCCCCCTGTCCTTCAAGGGTACTTCTGAATTCACGACAACTCTTTCTAAAGTTCACTTTCTTCTTCTGAGTTTCTTTAAAAAATATTGCTATTATTTATATATGTTTAATGCTTTTTAAACTTTGTTGTACATATTACAAAAATATTAAATATTGTAATAAATTAAAAATAAAGAAATACTATGTTTTAATTACATGTTGCTATTCTTTAAAATTATGCCAGAGGTTTATATGGATTTATTTAAAAATCAAATTTGCTTTTCATTTAAAGTAAGCGTAATGTGCGGTATATATATACATTTTGTGTACTTTTTTGAATTTCAAATTTCATGAAATTTGTAAAAGAAATGCACATAAGTTTGTTTTAACTGATGTGAAGATTTAGATTAGTTTAAATTTAGCTTAGATTAACAGAGTTGGAAAGGACCTTGTAGGTCATCTAATCCAACCCCACCCTGCCCAAGCAGGAGACCCTACACTATTTCTGACAAATGGCAGTCCAATCTCTCCTTGAAAATCTTAAGTGATGAAGCTCCTATAATTTCCAAAGGAAAGCTATTCTATTGGTTGATTGCTCTCACTGTCAGAAAATTTCTCCTTATTTCCAGGTTAAATCTCTCCTTGTTCAGTTTCCATCCATTATTCTTGTCTGGCCTACAGGTGCTTTAGAAAATAGCTTGACCCCTTCCTCTCTGTGGTAGCCCCTCAAATATTGGAACACTACTATCATGTCTCCCCTGGGCCTTCTCTTCATTAGACTAACTAAGCCGAGTGTCAGCTGGTGCTCCATTCAAAATCTAAGAAAGAAATACTTAGACTCCATTAATTAGAGAAAAGATATATTTTACTAGAAATCAAGTGGTAGCATCAAAAGGATTCTGAATCTGATAAAATGAATGCCTAAATCACATATACAAAGTGATGGCAGTGTTCCCACCCACAATAGTTCAATTTGTCCATCCAATAAAAAGTTGTGCATAACATCATGTGGGCATCTCCAAGTGGTGATGAGGCCTCTGTCCGTTGACCTTGATATATTTTGATAAAGAGCTGCTGCTATGTATAACATAGGATAGAAACATAAGCAAGAAACTCCCCCCCAACTTATATAGTTCTTGTTAAGTACTGAGCGTGGGCACGAAGAATGGAGACGAGCCGGTGAAATGATGAACTCAAATCGGATACGCGTTTTGCTGCAGGGCATGGTTCAGGGTGGCTCAGTAGTCACCACAAATTCTTATCGATCCATCCAGCTTAATGGGTGTCACGATTGGGGTCTCCCAGGGAGAGTGATCGGTCGGCTCTAACACACCCTGGGCTATTAATTTATCAAGCTGCTTGTCAATCTTTGGTTTAAGACCGAATGGAACCCAATGAGGCTTAAGACGGATGGGAGCTACTTTTGGATTAAGGTTAAATGATATTGGGGTCCCCTTGTACTCGCCTAGTTTTTCTGCGAAGACGTCCTTGAATTCTTGGACGAGGTCCTCCTCCTAGTCGCTGCCGATTCGGTTAATGCCTGCCAATTCAATGCCAAGTGGAGTGAACCATTGGAGGCCTAACAGGCTAGGCCGGTCCTTATCAATCACAGTCAGGGGTAGGTATGCTGTACGGTTCTTGAACGAGACCCAGACTCGACTGGATCCTACGACTGGAATCCAATTCCCCTGATAGTCTTTAAGTATAAGTCTTTGGAAACGGAGGTCTTGTCGCCGGACCATAGGGATGAGCTGCTTGAGGGTCTTCCAGGAAACCATCGAGAGGGATGATCCTGAGTCGACTTCCATCAGGCAGGGCTGGTTTTCGATGGCCACTTTAGCTCGGATTTTCTTGGTATCCAAGGAGGAGGCGTGACCAATAGTGATAGTTTGGTGAGCCTCTTCCTGCTTCATGGGGCAGTTTAGGGTTCTGTTTCTGTAGGAGTGGTCAACTGGTTCTCGCCTTACAGGACGGTTTCCTGTCAATTGGCGATAGTTAGCCCCTTTCGAGGGCTGGCTGAGTCTTGTAAAACTTCTGCAGACCCGTCCAATATGGCCTCGTTTCCTGCACTCATGGCAGAGTGCATCGTGGAATTTGCATTTGGACCGGGGGTGGCTTGCCCCACAACCAACGCAGGGGTGTTGGGACTTCTGGTATTGGTCCTGTTCGGACCATAGTCGATGGACCTCTTCTTCGTCGCTGTCTGACGACGAAGAGAGGTCCTCGTGGTGGGCCATCAAAAGCTGTCCTTCTGACTTGGGTGAAATGTCGCTGGTCGGTTGGTGAACCGGAGTGCAATTGCAGTGCATTCGGGCAGCCGACTTCCTGGTTGCTTCTGCTGCAGTAGCATCAGCGATGGCATCTGCAAGGCTAATGTCACCTTTCGCCATCAGCTTACTCTGCACGTACGGTGCATCTAGTCCCAGAATTATTCGGTCTCTCAGGGCCTCTTCCAGGTTGGCGAACCCGCAGAGGCCTCCCAGGTTCCGGAGATCTGCGGCAAAATCTGCAACACTCTCTCCTTTCTGCTGGTCTCTCTGGTAAAATTCATGGCGCCTCACGAGTGTTGGCACGGTCGGTGCATAGTGGGCTCTCAGTAGGGGTTCGAGGACATCCCAGTCCATAGACTTTACTTCTGCCGGTTTCGCTAGTGCCTTAGCCATCTTGAATACGGTTGGCCCACAATGCGTTAGGATTACTGCCCGGTAGTGGCATCCTTCAAATTGTTGGTTTCCAAGAACATTTGGAAACAATCCATATAGGAGTCCCAGTCTTCTTGCGCTGGGTCGAATGGAGCGGGTGGTATGATGCCGCCGGACATGGTTCCGCCGTTGTGCGTTCAGCCACGTGCTCGGTTATCGTCCTTTGATGTTCAGTCAGCTCTGACGTCTCCATATCCCATCCTCGTCGCCAGTGTTAAGTACTGAGCGTGGGTGCAAAGAATGGAGATGAGCCGGTGAAACGGTGAACTTCAAACTCTTTAGTTACATGGTGTGACAGCTCAAACTCAATGGCTGCTACAGCCTTCCTTATATAGGCAACTTATTAGATATTCAACCAATGAAAACCCGGGAGCGCTAGCTCCGTTAACCAATGGGAGAGGCTCGTTAATGGCCAATCAGATTCACCTGAACGGACCAATCTGATATCTCCATTAACGGCCAATCAGAAGTGCAGGGCCAGAACCGTGCACTTGACTTCAAGTTCTTGATAACTTTATTAACACATTTATTCATTCACAACCGTTCTGTTTTGTAAAATCTCCAGCTCACTTCCCATAACCATGTCCCACCCTCCTTCCCCCATTACTTATGACAGCCAAAAGATGCAAAGCAAAGGAAGAAAATCTTGAAAGCTGACACCCAGTTCCGGTAACCATTCTTCATATGTTTTAGTCTCCTAATCATCCTGGTTGCTCTTTAGTCTCTAGTCCCCTAATTATCCTGGTTGCTCTTCTCTGCACTTTCTAGAGTCTCAACATCTTTTTTATAGTGTGGTGACCAAAACTGGATGCGGTACTCTAGGGATGGTCTTATTAAGGCTTATAGAGTGCTATTAGTACCTCACTTGATCTTGATTGTACCCCTCTGTTAATACAATTTAGGGTTGCATTGGCTTTTTTGGTTGCCGCTACATATCTCATATTTAGCTGGTTGTCCACTAAAACTCCAAGATCCTCTCACAGTTGTTGCTATTAAGCCTGGTTTCACCCTATCTATTTGTGTGCTTTTGGTTTTTCTTGCCTAAATGTAGGACTTTACTTTTCTCTACATTGAATTTCATTTTGTTAGTTGTGGCCCAGAGTTCTAGTCTGTCAAGATCCATCTTGACAGGATGTTAGCTATTCCTGCCAGTTTAATATCATCTCAAAATTTGGTAAGTTTATTTTTATTTATTTATTTATTTTATTTTGTCAAGCAATTATTGGATAACAGGTATAAGTATAAATGTGGTTATCAAATGATCACATGTTTTACTTTGTGACTACAATGCCTTAGCAAAGAAGAGGCTGGTTCCAACTGTGGTCACTAACTGAGAACTACTTAAATGTGCCCATTTGTTTATCTATCTTGGTGCAACTGCTTCTTTAAGTATTAATGATTTTAAGTTTTGTACATTTGAGTGGTTGATGTATTTCAAGAACTGTCACTTACAGGAACATGCTCACATGTTGAAATCAATCTTGGAGACCTTTTTCACACCTATGCATACATACTACGCATACATACACCCTAGCAGAAGTGAGCAGGGTCGATAATGAGGACTGTCTTGCTTAAAATTGGTAAAGTATCTGGTTTTGGTATAGCCATTGTAAAACATAATCATGTCACCATGGAACACTGCAAACAGCTGTAAATGCAGCGACGTTGCTGAGCACCCAAAATTCATATGACTGTGGAGGAGTCCCAACCATCAGAACGTCAAATCTGGATTATAAGTCCCTTTTTGGGTCAGTCATAACTTGAATGGTCATTAAGCCACTGATGATACATCAAGAACCTCTTCTAAATATCTGAGTCAGTTAAACAACTTGTACATTTAAAAAAATAAACATACTTTCACACTCAATTTTTTTCAAAAGCAAGGCATTACATATCTATTCTAAGGACAAACAATAGGAATGTTTATTTATCACATGTGGTGAAGTCCAGATAGCCTACCTCAAGGTTCTTTTATAGATGTTAAATGTATACTGCCAATCTTTAGAAAATTCATCTATTTTTCCTGTTAACAGAAGTATAGAACTATTTTAAAAGAATTCAATTTCTATAGATGAAGATATACATTTATTTTTTTTAACCCCAAATGACAAGCATAATTCCCATGGATAAACCCAAGCATATTTTGCATACTTTGCCAAACATGAGGGCAATCAAAGTCTACTGAGAGCAATGGGATGGAACATGAAACTCAGCACACTTAACTTTAATGGAATTTACTACCTGGTAAATTTGTGTAGGGCTGCATTCATAGTTACATATAATGTAACCCTCAAGATGATTTTAACGACACACATATATGTTGTGGGATTCACATTCTTTTGCTATTGGTTCTGTGGGCATGGCTTGGTGGGCATGGTGTGGCTTGGTGGGCATGGCAGGGGAAGGATACTGTAAAATCCCATTCTCTTCCCACCCCACTAACCTGTTTTCCAGCTCCGTTCTTCTGTGCAGGGCAACAAAAGAAAACCCAACCGATCAGCTGGGACTTGGGAGGCAGAGAATAGATGGGGCTGGGGGCCGTCAGAGTTGGTATTCCAAACTACTCAAAATTTCTGCTACCGGTTTTCCAGAACTGGTCAGAACTTGCTGAACACCACCTCTGGTTTATATGATTGAAGTCTAAATAACACGTAGCTTTTGGCATGATCTTGGTCCTCTCTCTGTCTCTTTCATTCAGATGCATCCTTTGTTCTTCTGCAATACTTCTCTATTGTCATGGGTACAGTAATTTCTTTTGAATATCTATTGCTTTACCTTGGGTATGGCATGTGGAATTCCAGACATTTGAAAGAATAATTCAACAGTCATTCAAGTGATTTGCCAGGGGATTAAAATGCATTGTTTGGCAACTAAAGAATAAAATTATGAAACTTTTCATCTACAAATTAACTGTACCTTTAAATTAATTTCTGTAATCACTGGTCATTAATATTTAATATATTCTTATCAAGGAATATATTGCTTCAATTCCCCAAGCATCCAACATTTAATAATGTGGAAATAGTTCATCGTCTTACCATCCCTAGGACTGGATTTGCAATAACAAGTAATGTTAAATGTTATTTTTTTATTTTAAAAAATCAATAATAAATAAATACATAAGCACTTCCCAGCAGATTGCTTCTGATGCTATTTACAAAATTAAAAAACAACAAGGGTGCAACTGGGGATTTTATAACCATTTCATTACTACTTCTTTAATTGTATATGGTGGAACTGCATAATCTGTTTATTGAAAATGAAATCTTTGGAACTGATTCTCCCTATAGGCATTTGCTATAAGCATACGGTGCAATAGCACAGCATGTAACGTAATATTAACATTATATGCATCAAGCTCTAAACATCCCTGTGGCTTCCCTGCTGGAACCAAACATTTACTATACCTCTTGTGTTCAGCTACTACATCAAATTCCATATCTAATTTACAGACTGTAAAATACAATATTCACAGATAACAATAAATAAAGGAAGAGACTTTCTGAAAACACAAACACAATTGGTACTAGGACAAGCAAGACGATACTTAATAAAATGGAAATAAATAGACTCTTTCAGGAAATATGAATGAATATGAGGCTCCACTGGACAGAGAATTAGTTATTTTCTTTTCAACTTTGCAAGGCTTAGTCGACAAACAGAAGCTATATCTAACCAAACTATAGTGCTGAGTATTTTATAATTATTATATTATGTGGTAAAACCCAGGTGCTTTATATCTGTGGCAAATAAATTAAACAGAGTTTAATTCTACTTTTATAAAATATACTTAATAAAAAACTATTAAAAGAGGTTGGATTTAATTCCCTGACTCTGCTGGGAACACTAAATAAAAGTATTGATATGTTTGCTTCAGAGATGGTATTCAGCAGGTTCTGACCAGTTCTGGAGAACTGGTAGAGAAAATTCTGAGTACTTTGGAGAACCAGCAAAAACCATCTCTGACTGGATATTTTACAGTATCCTTGTTATGGACTAAGCCATCGCATCAGTAACAACCCTAAATAGCTTTACTTTGCAGCAGGCTCGTAATCCTGCACTTTCATTGGCCCGCGAATAGCGAGTCGTGATTGGTCGTTTCTGGCCAGTCCAATTGGTTGTTAACGGGCCTCTCTGATTGGACGCTTGTTAGAGCGGTAAACTCAAATCATTGGTTGTTTTGACAGCAGCCAGCTCTATAAAAGAGCTGCTGCTGCCCAAATATTTGCTCTGTTCTTATTTCACAATAAAGAGTTGAAGTCACCATTCGATGTCTCGTCTCCGTTCATTGCGCCCATGCTCAGGACATAACACTGGTGACGAGGATGGGATGCGGAGATGATAGAGCTGACTAAGTACTCATCGAACAAGACAGAGCATGTGGCGAAAGAGTGCACGCAACAAACGGCAAGATGACCAGTGGCGCCATACCACCCGCTCCATTTGACCCGGCAAACGAAGACTGGGACTCGTATATAGATCATTTCCAGATGTTCCTAGAGGCCAACAATTTAAAAAATGCTACGCCTGGCAAGAAACAAGCGGTGTTCCTGACTCACTGCGGCCCTGCCATTTTCAAAATGGCTAAAGCACTTGCCAAACCGGCAGAAGTGAAGACCATGGATTGGGATAACCTCGTGCCAATCCTCTGGGCCCATTACGCACCCGCAGTACCTACACTGATACGAAGACACGAGTTTTACCAGAGGAACCAACGAAAGAACGAGAGCATTGGGGACTTCGTAGCTGACCTCTGGAACCTAGGAGGCCTCTGTGGTTTTGCAAACCTCGAGGAAGCCCTAAGAGACCACATAGTTCTGGGATTAAATGCACCCCATGTGCAGAGTAAACTCATGGCGAAAGGAGACATCAACCTTGCAGATGTCATCGCCGACACTACTGCCGCAGAAGCAACCAGGAAGTCAGCCGCTCGAATGCACCGAGCAAACACACCGCATCGCCAACTCGCTAACGATAGCCCGCTCTCCTCTGAGAAGCACGCTATTACCGCCCACCACGAAGACCTCGAGTCATCCTCAGACAGTGAGGAAGAGGAGGTCAACCAGCTCCGNAACCAACGAAAGAACGAGAGCATTGGGGACTTCGTAGCTGACCTCTGGAACCTAGGAGGCCTCTGTGGTTTTGCAAACCTCGAGGAAGCCCTAAGAGACCACATAGTTCTGGGATTAAATGCACCCCATGTGCAGAGTAAACTCATGGCGAAAGGAGACATCAACCTTGCAGATGTCATCGCCGACNAAATCACCCGCGATCGGACTGCAAATTCCTCGATGCACTCTGCTGTTCCTGCTGGAAAAGAGGCCACATCGCGAAGGTCTGCAGAAACAAGCAAGAGTCCAGTCCAAGCCAAAGGGAGAACAACCTCCATCGGGAGACAGGCAAACCACCTGGGAATCGGGACCGCCTGAACCACCAATGGAACAACCACTACTACTACAGAAATCGAGCACCTGCCTCTTCAACGAGACAAGAAGAGGCACACCAAACCATTATTATCGGCCATGCTTCATCGCTAGATGTAAGAAAAATCCACGTAAAGGTTACTATTGAGAATCGACCTTGCGTGATAGAAGTCGATTTGGGGTCATCCCTATCGATGGTATCCTGGAAAACCCTCAAACAGCTGATCCCTGCCATCTGCCGCCAGGACCTCAGCACTCAAAGAATCATCCTAAAAGACTACCAGGGAAACAGAATTCCAGTTGTCGGTTCCAGCCACGTCCAAGTATCCTTTAAGGACTGCACCGCGACGCTTCCCCAGACTGTCATCGATCGTGACTGGCCCAGTTTGTTAGGGTTACAGTGGTTCACTCCACTCGGAATTGAACTAGCCAGCATACACCAAACCAGAAGCGACGACTGGGAAGAGGCCCTCATCCAGGAATTCCAGGACGTGTTCACA
>BHEV01042443.1:0-49577 GCA_004319985.1 Emydocephalus ijimae
CCATGCCTACTGAATGGAAGACGCCACGTGGACCCTGGTCCAGAATCCACCTGGATTTCGCGGGGCCAACCAAAGGCCACACCTTCTTACTTACAGTCGACGCCTACTCCAATTGGCTGGAAATTCATCGTATGACGACTACAACCTCCGAGGCGGTGATCAAAATCCTAAACAGACTCTTTGCAACCCACGGATTACCAGACATCCTGATGTCCGATAACGGGCCACAGTTTACTGCACTAATGTTCGAGCAGTACCTCGCCGACCGCGGCATCCGCTATGCGCTCACCTCGCCTGCACACCCTGCGACCAACGGCCGAGCAGAACGCATGGTTCAATTTGTAAAAAAGACCTTGCAAAAGGTAGACTATGACAGCATTGACGACAAGATCAATCAAATTCTCTTCTTGCAACACATCACTCCACATAGAGTCACCGGTAGAACTCCCGCCGAACTACTAATGGGACGAAGACTCCGCTTCCACCTCGACTGGTTGCACCCTGCTTACAAACCAGAAAAACCAATAGGATCCAGCGGCCGCTGTCGCACCTTCCAGGTAGGAGACCTCGTTTATGCACGGAACTTATCGGGCGACCTGTTATGGACAGAGGCGACAGTAGTACGCGTAACCGGCCCCAAATCCTACGTGGTGCAATGCCTTGACAATAAATTGTGGAAACGGCATATCAACCAATTGTGGTCACAACTTGCAATGGCCAGTCAACAGCTCCCCTATGACCAAACCGAGGGGGGGGAGTATGGAAGAAGACGAATTTCCAGGGAACCCGTTCGAAGGGAATGACGAATTAAATGATACTCAGGAAACGGAGCAAGAAGATGAAATACTTGCACCTCAGGGAATTGAGGAAAATGTGGGCAATGAAGAAGAAATAAACCCTGAACTAGAGGCAGAACCACTGCCAAGCAACAACCTACCTCAACAGGATTGCAATCAACCAATCCAACGAAAATCCAAGAGACTTAAAAGACAACCGTCCTATTTAAAGGACTATATAACTGCACCGGAATTGAGAAGCCAGGGGGAAGGGGTGTTGTGTATACAATAAAGTTAATAAAGTGTCAGCTTGAGGTAGAGTGCAGGGTTCTGGCCCTGCACTTGTGATTGGCTGTTAGGCGGCCAAACCGGATTGGCCAGTTCTGAGGAATCCGATTGGCCCTTAACGGAGAGTTATTATTGGTTGAAAGAGCTAGCGTTCCTAGCTCGCTATTGGTTAAAGCTTACAAGGGTTGCCTATATAAGGCAGAGTTCACTGTTGTTAATTTAGAAGTCACTATGCAAATAAAGAGCTGAAGTTCACCGTTCAGAGGCTGTCTCCATTTATTCCGACCCATGCTCAATACTTAACACTTTTTCAGTTCCTAAAATGTGTAAGCTGAAAAATGAACAAGCAGAAACAAGAACTCTGAATTCAACCAACAACTAACACTTTAAGTTGTGGAATATACATAAAAAGATTATCATCAATGTTGATAATATTATCATTTTAATGTTGACCTTGCTAAGGGCATTAATTTATTTTTTGCTGTTGCACTATTTTTTCTTAATATTAGAAGTGTTGATAATTAAAATGATTAAATTATAATCATTTAACCAATTGTCATCACTTCCATCAAAGCCTCCCAATCTCAAGGCACAGTTTGTATATTTCACAGTGTGTAACTTGAAGGATGGAGTATTTTCTTGTCCTCGGGAGACTTCTACTCCTGAATACCAGATGATTGCTCTAGAATGGAGCAAGAGAGATGGGTATATTACCTTGGCTTGCAAACTTACAAGGCTTCATTTCAAAGGGCAAACATTATTTAAACACACTTTCTTTATAAGCAAAATGTGAATTATGAATTGTCTCCATTCATAATGAGGCCAGAACAGCTGCCTTCTATTATCATCAGTCAAAAATCTGGACCTTTGCCCATTAGATGTGTTCCATTACTTTTGCCATGATGTAAACAAACGTCAGCATCATATATCAGAAAGTGTCTGTTTAAAACATAATGGTGAGACAATTTTTCTAGGTTCATTTCAGTTTGAAGATATAAACAATTATTGTTGGGATTTATAGATTCTGAATTTGATAGTACAGTACAGCAAGATTATGTACATGCAAAATTTAATATATTTATTAAATGGTGAAATAAGACCAATATTATTTATATGTATTAGTTGTATATGTTTTCCTTGAGTCAAACCTTATTATATTGTACTTGTTCTGTTCTTATTTTGTTTTGTATTTGACTTTCTCAATTCCCAATTCCATATCTTTTCAATCTAAATCCTCAATCTATCTGGTTCACCTCTAATATAAGCTTTTTAATAGTCATTACTATAAAGCTAGCCATTACTTCCAATATGTCTGCAGTGGTTCATCTCTTTGTCTTTTTTTTTCCATCCTCCACATTTTTACATGTTGCCTTGCATCCCCTGTTGAAGGACAGAACTTCAGGAAGTAACATCTTTCTGCAGCAGCAGAAGAATAAGCTGATCAAATCTGTCCAAATAGGTTGGGATCATCATCAGGGATGGAAAGGTTGCAGTTCACCAGGTGGCAATGCTACCAACAAATTCTTTTCAGCTGGAATTCCCATGAACAGCCACAGCCAAGAAATGTCTCCACTATAATCATTAACCTGCAAAAAGAGAAACCTCTTCAAGTTGACAAGAAAATGAAAGAATACAGAAGAACCCATTGCTGAGGATAGATTTGCTGTGATTTCTTGCAAAAGTGATATAGCTACAGTTGTTTGAAATCTCAGACTAACCATCCATCAATGATGCAGAGAGGCTTCAAATGGTAGATGATTTTAACATTCTCTTATGCTGATGAAACTGAAATAGTTAAGCAGCTGGAGTTCCTGAAAGTTCTTCTACTAAAGTGGTCAAAGCTGAATGTTTGGACAGATTATTTTACTTTCCTGATAGTCAGCTTCATCATTAGCGAACAAGACATTTTTCAAAAATGGAATCGTTAGAAAGCCTTCTATCATGAAAGGTAACTGGCTCCATTTTTAGTAATAGTTTCATTGCATTTCCTGCACTAGACTAGACTAGAATAGAACAACAGATTTGGAAGGGACATTGAAGGTCTTCTACTTCAACCACTTTCTCAGGCAAGAGACCCTATACCAGTGATGGTGAACCTTTTGGGCACCAGTGCCCAAAGTGTGCGTGTGCTCATACCCAAAATACAAGGCATACTTCCCCATGCATGTGCCCCCCCCCAGTGGTGGGGAACCTATGCACGCATGCCATAGGTTCACCACCACTGCCCTATACCATTTCAGACAAATGGTTGTCCAATCTCTTTTTAAAAACTTCCAGTATTGGACTATTCACAACTTCTGGAGGCAAGTCAATGAATACTTCAGTTTCAACCATAACAACACAAGAGCACACAATAGATACAAACTCAAGGTTAACCGCACCAAACTTGATTGCAGGAAATACGACTTCAGCAACAGAGTGGTTAATGTCTGGAATACTCTACCTGACTCTGTGGTTTTTTCCCCCAAACCCCAAAAACTTTAACCTTAGACTGTCTACTATTGACCTCACCCCTTTCCTAAGAGGTCTATAGGGGGAGTGCATAAGCGCACCAATGTGCCTACCGTCCCTGTCCTATTGTTTTTTTATTTTTCTTATATGTATCCATTTCATGTATTCATAACTATGTTTATACTTATACCTGTTATCTTATAATTGCTTGACAAAATAAATAAAATAAATAAGTTGTTCCAATGATTAATTGTTCCAATTGCCAGGGAATTTCTTCTTAGTTCTAGTTTTCTTCTCTCCTTGATCAGTTTCCATCTATTGCTTCTTGTCTTGCCCTTGGGTGCTTTGAAGAATAGCTTGACTTCCTCTTTTCTGTGGCAGCCCTGAGATGTTGGAACACTGCTATCATGTAGGAACCAAATTGTTGGGGGCAATATGCTGACTCCATAAACTGCTTAGAGAGAGCTGTAAAGCACTGTAAAGTGATATATAAGTCTAAATGCTATTGCTATCATGTCACTTCTTTTCTTTAAAGTAGACATACCCATTTCCAGCAACCAAGTTCTTGATATGTTTTAGCGTCCAGTCCCCTAATCATCTTTGTTGCTTTTCTCTGCATTCCTCCCAGAGTCTTAACATCTTTTTTACATTGTGGTGACCAAAACTGGATGAAAATGGACCAAAAGTTGTTTTTAAAATTATGTTTTGAAAATTATGTTTTGAAAATTACAGGTAAATCCTTCTGGCAAATTTTGGGGGAGGGGAGATGTAATTAATTATTTACTTAATTATCAGTACTTTTATTTCACTTCAGTCATTTGATCCTAAGTGAAAAAAAAATCAAATATTGAAAAATGTATCAAAACAAAGCAATACTTTTTACAGTTATTTATTATTGATTAAACATTGTTTATTATTAAATAATATAGTTAACATATTTGTATTTAATCAGGTTTTAAAACCATATGATCAGGGGTGAAATTCAAAAATTTCTCCTACTGGCTTAGTGGGTGTGGCTTAGTAGATGTGGCCAAGTTGACGTCACTTCTTTGCCCTTGCTTTTATTGTTGTTGCCCTCTCTCACACAATTCAGGCAAAGATGTTGTGAGTGGAAGTCTTGACGCTGCCCCTCAGAAGCCACAAAGCACTTGCCATCCTTTTGACACCTGCCAAGCCTCCTCCTTCCTGCTGGGCATGTAAGCGCTTTTGGCAAGGAGGAAGAAAAGCGTGGTGGGAGGATGCTTGGCGGGTGCCAGATGGGCAGCAAGTGCTTTGCAGCTCCTGAGGGGGGACATGGGAGATCGTGCCCTCCCCTCAGAGGCCAGGGAACACCTGGGTAAGGCTTCGATGCCACCATCTTCTGTGTGCTACTCTCTTTCCCCGTGCGCATCAGTCCACCCACTGCCAGTATCACCCCTGTTGCCAGCACGGGTGCAACCGGCTGGACGTGGGTGGGGCCAACCAGGGACGATGGTTCAGTTTGACAAACCAATTCAAATCGTCCCTACCATCTCACGCACGTTTATTTATTTTTTATGAGAAATTATTATTGTTATTGGTGAAGTCAAGGCTTGCTATTGGGCAAACTTTGCCTGCATTTGGCCTGTAGATTTACTGTTTCTTGATCAGTATGAACCAACAGTTCAGCAAGTTATCAATTCATTCAACCCCCCAATTATATAAATAAAACTTAGCTAATATGATGAAATATCAAGGGCATAAAAAGTCAAATAACAAAATTTCAGGAAATCACATGGATGTTATGCATTTTCATAGGGAAGTATGAAGAAGGAAAGATCCATACCAATTTATACAGAGAAATTTCTGCCAGGGAACAAATTCCTCTACACAGGCCAGACACAGACCTTTCTGTATCAATGATATTAGCATAGCAATTCCTGCACAAAAGTCTACCTAAGTGATGTTGTAAAAGCAAAAGTTGATAAGGCAGAGTGCTCACAACTTAGCAACAGCTTTGAAAGTATTGTCAATAAATGCTAGTTTGAAAGGAGGCCAAGTGATAGGATGCGATAATGCTGCATAACTGAAGCAGCACTTCAGTATCTAATCTGGGGATTAGAGCAGATTGGGAGGTTCACACTATGAAACATGTCGGTACTGAATTTATAGCTTTGGTCTGTTGATATAAATATATTACAGATTAGAGGAGACAAAGTGCATCACAACTGATTCAGAAATATTGGCTCTTGTGAAGCCTATTTCAGGTGTAAGAGATGCCAAAAATATGCCTGTAGCATTTAGTTTGCTTTTTACATTTTCTTTATCCCATCATTCTGTCAACACACTATAAAAGATAGCTAATGCATCCTATAAAGACCAACCTCAGCAAACAAAAGTAAAAGTTAGCAGCCAATATAGATGAAGCAAAAAAAGGCACAAAATTCATGTAGCAATGAAAACACAGAAATAAGCCAATGAAATCAAGTAGACACAAAAGAGAAAAATAAACAATATAATAAAGAGAAGAACAATAACAAATAAAAATCCAGATTATTATTAATTTATGAACGTGAATATGGAGTCAGAAATCCTTAGAAAATTCATACTACCGAATATAGAATACTTCTATTCTGGTAGATTTTGAATGGAAGTAAAGTAGAAGTTTGAAGAAGGTAGGAAAAATGGGGAAATAGTTATTGCTGAAGTGCTGTGCTTGGTTGATAGTTTCAGCACATAAATGCTTATTATTGCATATTAGACTTTGATTGGGCCCTTAATGTTGGCTCAGAATTGGGGATCTATAATACCAACAACTTTGAACTAGGCTTGTCTGTTATAAATTAATGGAATTACGTGACTATCATGGCTAATGGATTCTGGATTTCAATGTAGACCAGGGACAGTAAACTAGATTTGCTGCATTTTTTCAGAAACATCTTTAAAATCCCTAGCCAAAAATGCATGTTTGCTTTTAAGAACCATACTGTACGATGCATCAATAAATAGCAAGTCAGTCATATTTTTATTTTTATCTTGCATGAACCAACAGTAAAGTTTACGTCATTCTTGTTGCTGTTGTAAATGTAATTTCCCAACCTTAACAAATTCAGCCAATATAACTCACAGAATTAATTTAAAAAGTGGAGTTTATAATTTAATTAATTGCTTTTGCTATGTGTATTAGCAGTGTTATTTTAAATATTGTGTTGGCAGGCCACAGGCACTATCATGGTATATTAATAAGTGCTCCTGCTTGAAAGAAAAAGCTGGATTGTAGAATATAGAAAGGAAACAAACTGTGATAAGAACTAGCCTTGTTTTTCCTTTGGGAAGTTCAATGTTTTTGTGCCATTCTAAACAGACCTGAAACTTGGTCTGATTTTCAGATCATTTTTGGTGTTTGTCTCCAATGTTACAGCTTGAAGTTAAATGGGGTCTGAAGCTCCCGAGGCCAACTTCCACCCAAACATAGTTAAAAAGCTTGTTCAGTGACACCTTAATTTTTCACAACTGCAGCCCAACTTTTTTGGGGGGGTCTTAAATAACACATTCCTCAGCTCCAATAGTGGATTCACACTCAGATGACCCTTTGATATTTTCCAGTCACTGCAAAGAAGACGGCTCCCCCTCTGGAATTAATCTAAACATTGGTCCACCAAACTGACAGAAAAGAACCAGAGATAAGGGAAAACTGTCTATAGACACTTAGAGGTTCAGCCATCCTGCTTAACCAGAGAAGTGATGGATGCAGTTTGCCTTCCAAGAAAAAAAAACCTGAAACTGAGATAGTTTGTCCCAGACCTAAATGGAAAAAAAAAATCTCTAATAAGTGAGAAAACAGCTTGCAATAGAACAATAGATGGATTGCACCAGCCTTTAAACTTTTCAGTCTTTTTGGAAGGAGAAAAATTATAGTTACTCTTAACTGTATTTGTACTCTTTCTTATCTCCAATCTATATATGTTCTGTGAGACTGGAAACTTTACACAAAACTGCAATGCTTTATCCTCTTATACTTGCCCGTTGATTCAGATAATGTTGTTTTGTTGTGAAGCAGGATTAGGATTTATGTTGTTCTTTCATATATTCTTAGACCAGGGGTGGAATTCAATTTTTTAACAACTGGTTCTGTGGGCATGGCTTAGTTGGTGGACATGGCTTGGTGGTCATGTGAGTGGGTGGATGTGGCTTGGTGATCATGTTATTGGCTGGGCGTGGCCAACTCAATATCACTCACATCGAGGCACGTATCTCCTCGCCTGGCCTCTCATGACTGTGGGAATGCTGCAACAGTCGTAAGTGTGAAAAATGGTCATAAGTCACTTTTTTCAGTGCCATTGTAACTTTGAATGGTCACTCCACACAAGCAAAGTACCAGCAAAGGAGGAAAAAAAAACTCCAGAGAAGTTCCAGACAGGAATTCTAGCCCTGCCAAGAATGTAACAAGAGTTAATGGAGAGGCAGTTTCTGTAAGCAACACCAGAATGTTTCCTTCCTGCCTTCCTTACAGGATTAGGCCAGTAATTTCTTCTAACAGCCAGTTCTCCGAACTGCTTAGAATGTTAACAACCGGTTCTAGCAAATAGGTGCGAACTGTAGAATCCCACCCCTGTCTTAGACCCTTATGCCTCCATAACACCCAGTATGAGACTTCTTGCAGTACCAACATTTTCTTCTGCATTTTTAATAAGGTTGCACATTTCTGGAAATACCAATCTTTGAGGGGCCCTGCGGGTCACTGAGTAATTCTGTTTCTAGGAAACTGAATTTGTACTAGTTTCCCAGACTTCAATTAACTAATTAATTCAATCCCAGATGTAGACATCACAATGATACACCTTCCATGAGTCTTTACACCTTCAGAATCATAACGGTCAGCAAAAATGCAGAAGGATGGAGTGATATATAAGGAAAAATGAACAAAAGCAGAAAATTAGTAGCCTCCAATGCAGAAAAAAAAAATCAAAACATCCTCAAAATATAAAGCTCCTAAAAAAAGCAAAATATTTTAAAATGTTCTCACAAATGGTAGAAAAATAGAAGCTTCAACAGAAGGAAACTTACATAAAATATAACATATTACTAATAAGAATATCAAGCATTTTTAAGCAGCAGAGCAGTGTTTTGGGCAATGATCCAAATTTCCTATAAACACTAAGGTTCTAATGTTCAGATTACAAATAAAGAAAAAAGCACCCAACACATGTAGCCATCATACTCCAGGTTCATCTGTTGGTATATCTATTTTGTTTACATCAAAGAGACAGGACCAAGGTGTCAGCAACAGGAATCTTCCTAATTTGACAAGTCACATCATGATATGGGTGTCACCACTGCAGCTTATACTAGAAGTTTATGCATTTATACTTTAATGCTTAGTTACTTTGTTTTTATCAAGACGATAGTTGGCAACGAAGTTTGAAGGTCCCTAATCACTTCTTAAAGAAACAAGAGGTAGATTATTTTTTAAAAGAAAGAAAATTTGCACTTGCAGTGGAATGCTTCTTCACAATTCCTGTTTGTACAGCTGAAGAGAGAAAAAGAGAGAAGATCTTCCTCTTGTCTGCCTAAAAATGTTTTTTTTTCTACCAAGAAGAAAATGACTTCAAAGTGTACAATTTACTAAGATATGAATTATGGGTGAAGGATTATAAAGTCACAAAGATGATCCACATTTAACATTTATCCTAACCCGATGATACTAATTTTTTCCACCTGGATTCTTAAAAAGAGTTGTCACTTAAAAGTTAAAAAGCTACCAGTCAGTCTGGGAAATGTCTGTCTGAAGACATCTTGCTGTCTCTGAATTCTTGTTGACTGCTGTCGTCAGTTGAATAGTTTTATATCTTGTTTCCAGAAATTACAGACTTATTTGCAGCACTGTTAAAGCCAATTTGAAAGCTTTCTGTGTGCAATGTATCAATACATTGTTTTAGAAATATTAAAATGCAAAACATTCATACCAATAAATGTCGATGTTACCTTGGTAGAATAGCTATATAGGTCTTAAAAGATATTCAGATCCAATGATCTGTCTATATCATATCCACAAATATCAAAACTGTGCAAACCAAGGTATTCTTGTGTTAATTATGGAAGCAAAACTTGTATAATTTAAAGAAGCAGAATCCTAATAGCGATAGCACTTAGACTTTTATACACCTTCACAGTGCATTACAGCCCCCTCTAAGCTGTTTACAGAGTCGGCATATTTTCCCCAATAATCGGGGCCCTTATTACCCATGGAAAGCTGAGTCAACCTTGAGCCTGGTGGGATTTGAACAGGCAAGGCAGCCAGCAGAAGTAGCTTGCAGTATTTCATTTAACCACTGCGCCACTACAGATAAGAAAAGTATTGATGCTTTTGTACTTTAGTGTTGGAGAAGACTCCCAATAATATCATGGAAAGCCAGGAAAACAAAGTGGATCATTAGGCAAATCTACTCAGAAGTCTCATTTAAGGCTCAAATAATGTGAAGACCTAGCTGGAAGGAAAGAGAAAAAGAGGATGAGCAAAGTGGATGGACTTAGGTTATAATGGCAACAAATGCATTATTTAAAGATCTGAAAGACTAGATTAGGGACAGATTACAATGAAGAACATCTATCTCAGTATGTGGTCATTAAGAGTCAACAATAACTTGATGGTACATATTCAATCAGACATGAGATGACTTTAAAACAATCAGAAAATTTCAAGAATAAAATAGCTTTGAGTTTTATATTTTTAAGAAAGAAAGAAAATATCCAAAGGTTTAGAAAACAGGTTTTCCCACTATTTTAAGCTTTCTTGAATGGTGACTTTATTTTTTGCCTTTCAAATGAAATAAGCTGTTGGTGAATAAATTGGCATTCAGTAAAACTACATGCTGCTCTGAAGATCTTTTCTACAGATAATCAGGGACGTTTCAAGACAGTTAT
The DNA here is from genome assembly GCA_004319985.1 of Emydocephalus ijimae. Classification (NCBI taxonomy): domain Eukaryota; kingdom Metazoa; phylum Chordata; class Lepidosauria; order Squamata; family Elapidae; genus Emydocephalus; species Emydocephalus ijimae. The sequence goes on from BHEV01042443.1 coordinate 10,398, forward strand.
GTGTTTTAGGGCAATGACATCCTAAAGTACAAATAAATCAGAACAGAGATGAAAGAAATTTTGGTTTCTGCTTTGGCTCCCTCCCACTCTCAAAGAATATTGCCCTAGCTTAAAACATATAGATGCATTATATGTTAATTACAAAAGAGCTGTTACCAGTTTAAATCAGAAGTGAATGGATAGAAAAAGGGCAATATATTTTTATACTCCTGTACAATTTCATTTCAGTGAGTCTTGTCCTTAAATATGCTTACACATATTAGAACTCTTAGGATTTTATTTTTAACTTGTGTTCAAAGGGACTTCATAGAAGGACTTCAGAAATTATGTTTTAAATTAATCTAGTATGAAAAACATTAAAGAAAGATAACAACTTGAACGCTTCTTTCAGTGGTTAAGGTATTTTTTAAAAAACATCTACTTGGTAAGAAACAGGCAACTGATGCATATTGATGCTTAAAGGTAAAACTGCTCACCCATAAGTGGTGTTTTGCATGAGTGGAAAGAATTGGCACTATATACTCTTTCTGTAAAAATGATTTTGATTTAGTGACAATGGTCTCTCTGGTAGTGTTTACCGGTTTAAAGGATTATAGAGCCCTTTTCATTTTAAAACAACAGAGGATCCAGAAGGATTTTATTTTTAACTTGTGTTTATTTCCTAAATCATGCATTAATGTGATTTGAGGCTATAAAATACACAGTGCTAAGTGCTTGGCTGCTCAATTGGTATAATCTAGAAAGGGAGCTTTGACAGTGGAAACAGTGTGATTAATCTTTTGTTCTTTTTTTTTTTTTAATGTTATGCTATTACAGTTTTCTTTTGGGAGACATTTAAGACTTTGGCTTTTACCTGTGTAATTTCTTTCTGAAACTCAGAATAAACCACTATTGCATTTATTCTAATGCTTAGTTCATGCAGCAGTTCTATAATCATTTCTTAGATTCAAACAGGTGTACAAAGACCTGCACTGAACAATTACTATCTATCTGTAGATTCTTAAAAATCCACTTTGTTCCATTGCTTACTTTTCCCATGGATTAAAAAAATTCTGAAGAAGTATTTGCTAGACTGGAGACAATAACAATATTTCTGTAAAGCATTTGAACTGAATGACAATTCTATCCAATTTGTTAAAAAAAAAAAAACCCCAATTTTTAAGAAACTACTACTCTCTTGTAATAATACCATGTTCTCAGGATAGAAATTTCTCCCATTCTGTCACACTTCCTGAACTGACCAAAGGAGGTTGTTTCAGTACATGGTCATTCCAAGAAGCACAACAAATACATATATTCTAAATATTCAATTTTAAAAGCTGAACCAAAGTTCAAAAGGTCTCCAATGGAGTTTTAGCAGACTGTGCATTTTAAAAAGTAAATGCATTCTTCGTACATTGTTTATACCTTTATTTAAGGGAATAATTAATATTTGTGAGACTTAAATAATATAGATTTCTAACAAATAAGAGGACAGTGCCACTGGAATTGCACATCCCATACATATATGAGTTTACCTTCTTCAACTTAATTCATTACCAGGGCAAACTTTGTATGCTCTCCTAAGGAGAACTTCAATAACACTTGAAGCTAAATATCACTTTCTGAAACAGGTATGTCCTAGAGATGTTATGGTAATTAATCCTACCACTGTCTCTTTTTTCCCAAGTTTCTATAGTTCCTAAAGAAAGTATTTGTTTAGTGCAGTGGAATGATATAAACATATTTTTATCAAATTGTTTTCAATGATTTTTAATATGAAATTTCATTCATTTAAAAATGAATCTCTACATTCATTGTTTATAAATGAACTGCATATTATTGAAACAGAAATGATGTTATTTTTGCAGGATGATTTTTCTCCCAGTTAGAATTTACCTTTACTTGAAATCAACCAACTGTGTAACTAACCAACTACTAACCAGCAAATCCTCTCTTGCATTTGTCAAATAAATGCCACTAACCACTATTCTATGTTACTGGGAAAATGTCTTCAGGCACTACAAGGATTATCCTGTGAGTATCCACAGTACAAGATAAGAACACCAGACATACGTTTAATTTTGAAGAAAGTACAGAAGAAAAGATCCTCTGCTGAAGGTCTTAAATCTTTATTATCTGTGAAACACAGTGGTCCAAATAAGCCATTAAATCCAAATGGCTTAGTCTTTTGCATTAATGCAGTTAGGGAAGAAAAAAAATATTTCAAAACATCATTTAGGAAAATGTCTATAATATATTTTAAAAAATTGTCCAAGCTTATTCCAGTGACCTTCATGTATTCAAAGAGATTTGGTAGTATTGTGATAATCAAGATCTTCAGAAGAGAATATGAATTTATACATATAGTTAAATATGTCAAAAAGAAAATGAAACAATGACAAGCATTGATTATAGTAAATGAAATTTAAAATTTGAATTATTTTTACAGGGTGTTTATATGATTAATAATTTTTTATCCCATAATTATTACAATTTGAACTTTAGAAGAACCCTGAGAAACTATGACAACATTCTTCAGTTGCATTCCTCTATATTATGGGAAGATAAATTTATATTTTTAGAACGTGTATATAGACACCGATTTAATATATATAATTCTGGACAGCTAGCGGTAATCCATAATAAAAATATATAATGGAACATATATAAACAAAATGAAAAACCACAATTAAAATAATCACAGTATAATAATCAAAGAACTCATAACAAGCTCATAACACAAACTACATCTACATATTATGGTTCATTTAAGATCCTGATTAAGCACACGGTGAAAAACTCAGCTTTCAAAGAAGTGTGGTGTCCTTCAGATCTCGGACAATATGAAAATCATCTTCAATAAGACTGAGACCAGTGAGTTCAAGTTACAAGGTGATAGATTTAGTCAAAATTTTAGAAATAATTTATTAATGTATTATATAATTTAGTAAATTATTGAACCATGGAAAATAATGGAAAATAGTAGACTTTGAAGTCAAAGTCAAAGATGTCATGTATGTGGATGTCTTCCATTGTAAAGGGGCCACACTATGTGATGTTTAAGATGTCTTTCTATGCTATGAGTCCATATTTAATTTTATGACAATATATTTTAGACAGATGCATCAATTCCATTAAATTATTAAATTTTAAAGTATACTGATAAATATACCAATACTGACAAATTTAAATCATTATGGATAAATGGAAGAGAAGACTGGTTAATTGTTCATAGTTTATGTCATAAATTCTTCGAAATTTCACAGGGGGATTAAACACAGATATTTTACATGGCTCAATAAACAGCTGCATTTTACCAGATACGTTCTTATTGCTGATTCAGTACATACGTTTTGAATGTTTTGATGAACTGAATGCTTTCCTCATGCTTTGCATTCAATCATATAAACAAATGTTCTGATATAACACATCTTTTCCTTGGCTTGGTTAAAGATGAGATGAAGAATAAACTCATGCAAATATACAAACATACTGCTTCTCCCAAGGATATAAATGAGGTGATAAGAACATTAAACAAAGCAATTGAAGGATTAATAGAGTAAAGGAAGGTGGTAGTTCATAGCGAAGCATATACTTTGCATATAAAAGATTTAGTGATTGCAACTCTGGTGGCTCTGGGAAAATTCCTTTTTTTCAGGTTTCCAAACATACTGGCAATAAGTGTCAGTGATACTAAGCTAAGTGGAGACATCTACTATAGTTTTTTATGGCCCCAAACATCATTTCCTCAAGATTGGTTTCAATTGGTTTCTCCATCTTGTTAGTACATTGCTATGGTTTATAGAAGGAAATAAACTTTTTACATGAAAACCATAACTTTTAAATAAAATCTGAAACATTACTGTATGTCAAATAATATATGTTTGGGTCAAAAGTAATATTCTACTCTAACCATTTCCCAGAACAGAATTGTTTCAACTCTTTGTAAATCCCCTAGTATTTATAATGCCTCTAGTGGGACTTAGTATCTAAAAAAGGAACTTAAGAGGCAATCTTAATTTCATCCTCTCTTTCTTCTCTTCCTCTCTTTAGATATCTTAGCTTTCTCAATATGATATTTTCCAGATGTATTTAGACTACACTTTACTTTTGGGTCTTATACATGGAAATTTTAGAAATTGGGGAAAGCAGCCTGGGGAAAGCTGACATGTTTTATGATTTTTTAAAGGAACATCAGATGGCTAGATCTACATGCTATTTTCTCATTCATGGGTTAGCAGAAACTGGTGGAAACTGGTTCATAATGTCAAGTACTATTAGTGCCTCAAGAACTAGGCTGTGAATAACACTGTCCTTAGAGTTTTCATTTGAGACAAGAAAATTATGTGTGGTTTTCTCTGGTTTTGTTTCTTCTCCTACCAGGTCTTAATATACTACTGTGAAAAAGAAGTAAAGTATCCTGTTTCTCCAACAATACGGCCTCCCCCAATAGGAAGTCCCAGCATGTTTTATAGGCATGAAATGAAATAAAGCCCCTCCCCCCAAATTAAGGCCTATGTTAAAACATGCAAAATGGGGGGGAATGGTGGAGGTCTTGCTGTTAGGAAGTACTTTTGTTGCACACCCGGATATGATGCTGCCTGCGTTGACCCCGATATGAAGTGCCCCACCAACACCGAGGTCAACATCCAAGCCGTCGCCACCCGCCCATCCAAAGATGCAAGGGGGAGGGAATTAAGTCACCCCCGAAAAAACAGCCTAGCCACTTTTTCAGGGCTCAAAAAAAATAAGACCCGACCTTATTATATGAGAAACACGGTAGTATTTGTTCAACTTAATGGGTAAAGGGCAGAGTTGGCTGAATGAATATAGATTCCTGGAATGGAAGTTATAACAATAAATTCAATATGTCCAAGTGATAAGATGCAGGTACAAAAATGTTCTGTGACTGCATCGTGAAAGTTGGGCTACCTCTGAATACCGATCTAATGATCTTCCAAAAGAACATTAGCCCATGTCCCCAAATTAGGTCCATGGTTTGATTATGGTCATGGAGGAGAAGTAGAGTAAGTATCTAAAAATAATTGAATGCAATGCTTAACTAGAAGGGCAGGAAAATGGCAGCCGTCATAATGAATGGTTGCAATTGTCATCATTAAAAAGTAACCATTATTACTTAAAATGGCACACCTAAATAGTCAGAAGAAAATCATGATAAATCTGCAGAAAGAGAAGAAAAACTGCAATTCGTGACAAAATCAACAATTATCTATTGACAGACTGTGTCTCTTTCCTAATTTAAATTGATAGGACTAGCACTGTTTCAGAAGCATACTAAACCTGCGTTTCTGTAATATATAACTACTTTATAACATGAATAGCTAAAGATAACTTTAAACCGTCTTCACTGTGTGCTAGGGATGAGTAAAAGAACACCATGACAACATATATTACAGCAACTACAAGGACATGTACATTCTCTGATTGGGATGATATGATGACACCACCTCACCAATCCAGGCTTAACATGAATGTTAGGAATAACATGAATGTAGGAATAACATGAATAACATGAATGTTAGGAATAACATGAATGTAAACAGTATGCAATTTGTTATTTGTTTAGGAAAATCATATAGTTGCATATCTTAGCCAATACAAATCTGGATAGTGAACAACAAGATAAAACACAATAAGCAAAGAAAACCTAGCTGGAGCCCATCCTAGTCACAACACCTGGGGAAAAGCCAGTCTTTAAAGTCATGGGTGACTGAATGTCAAGGAGAGCGTTGATCCATAAAGCAGATACCATGGCAGAGCGATCACACTTTCTAGGCTTCACTATATGAAACTGTGGTGGTGGTTGTAGAACATGTCTAACCTATTGGATGTGGTCAGACAGAAGAAACCACTGGACTCAGGTGGTCCTGCATGTAAGCTAGTCTCATGCCAAAGAAGACTTTAAATGTGATGACCGCTGAGAACTTAGTGCAACTCCTGTAACAGTGGTGTTACATGAATGAGTATGTTATTGGGCATGCATATGCCATTGCATTCTGAAACTTACAAATTCAAGAATTATAAGGTATAAAACTTAATGATAGCCATAGGGTACAATAAGCAAACAAATCATACTAGGAAACAGTCAATATAAATCATAAGGATATAAATGACAAAATTTTAGTCATATAGTCACAAGAGAGAGGGAATGGGTGATAAGGAGTGATGAGAAGATTAACAGTAATAGTAGTGCAGACTTTGCAATAGTTGAACAGTGTTGAGGGAATTATTTGTTTAGCAGAGTGATGGCTTTCAGGAAAAAATTGTTCTTGTGTCTAGTTGTTCTGGTGTGCAGTGCTTTATAGCATCATTTTGAGGAAAGGAGTTGAAACACTTTTTGTCCGGGATATGAGGGGTTCTGTAAATATTTTCACAGCCCTCTTTTTGACTTGTGCAGTATACAGGTCCTCAATTGAAGGTAGGTTGGTAGTAACTGTTTTTTCTGAAGTTCTATCATGAACATACTGTGTTGATAGTGTACAGAAAACTATTTGTACTGGCTTTAATATGCATCTGGACACAACATAAGCTAAAGATTAGATGTGCAAGAGTACCACATGCACAACTATCGCTTTCATCCTATTGTCATGATGTTCAGTGTGAACTGCAAAAACAGACTACATATACATTAAATTTATAGTGTTGCATGTGGTCTTCTGGTTTTTGTTTATAGTAAGGTAAATTTGTAGAAGCCCATCCTGATTCATATGAGAAATGGTAGGGAAACATTTTAAAACATCGGTATTATCCTGACTTGCATCTGAAGTTGAAAACAACATGGCAGAGGTAGAACACTTCGGACCAGAAGGAGGGATTTGAAATTTGGAAAGGAAGTAACCAGATGGAACATTTCTCACACATACCTGGAGGTTTCAGTTGGTGGTGGATTCCTGCATGCTTACAGTACCATAAGCACACACACACACACACACACACACACACAACCTCACAGAGCAATTACATGTTATATCTATCTATCTACCTAGCTCTAGTCCTGCCTTGTATACTGTCATATTCACATAGCACATTTCGAAGAAAAGGGAGTTATCATCAGCAATGCATGATTCCATTATTCTCTCTCTCTCTTCTGTCTATCTATCATCTATCTATCTATCTATCTATCTATCTATCTATCTATCTATCTATCTATCTATCTATCCATCCATCCATCCATCCATCCATCAATCAATCTATCTATCATCTACCTATCTATCTGTCATCTGTCATCTATATCATGTATCATCTATATAGCTGTCATACAAGTGCCTCTGGCCAGCTCCCCAGCAAACATAACTCCTGATGTTAAATAAACAATTAATTATTTAATATCATCATCCTATGTGATATCAAGCAGAGTTGCAATATTCTTAGCTGAAAAGGAAAACCAACAGGTTATCTCCATCCATCACAAGAGATGAAGTTGTTTTAGATAATTAGAGAGGGGAAAAGACTCTTAAACGTAACATGTTTGCCTGATAGACTGTAATTTATGAAAGCCTATTCCACAATGAAATATCTTATCCCAAGATTCTTTTATTGAGACTGATATTATTTCATTCTTAAAGAAAAACAAACAAACAAAAAAAATCTGGTTCAGGTGAGGAGTGGCTCCTGCATGAGGTCCAATTTCAGTCTCAGTGCTTATTTGGCTGGTTGGTTTACATTTGATCAAGCAAAAGGTTGAGATATCCCACAGCAATATAATTATCAAATAAATTATAAAAAACCACTCAACTGTTTATTAACACTCCAGAACTGTGATCGCGAACCTACGGCACACATGCCAGAGGTGGCACGCATAGCTTTCTCTGCACATGAGCTGTTACCCCAGCTTAGCTTTGCCACACATGCATGTTCATGTCTCCTGTCAGCCAACTGGTCTTTGAGTCTTTGCCCTGTATGCACAGGGGTGGGGTGCATCAGGGGTGGGATTCACCCTTTTAACAACCGGTTCTGTGGCCATGGCTTAATTGGTGGGCATGGCTTGGTGGTCATGTTATTGGCTGGGTGTGGCCAACTCAATATCACTCACATCGAGGCACCATCTCCCCGCCTGGCCTCTCATGACTGTGGGGATGCTGCAACAGTCATAAGTGTGAAAAATGGTGATAAGTCACTTTTTTCAGTGCCATTGTGACTTTGAATGGTCACTCCACACAAGTAAAGTACCAGCAAAGGAGGGGGAAAAAAACTCCAGAGAAGTTCCTGAGACAGGAATTCTAGGCCTGCCAAGAATGTAATAAGAGTTAACGGAGAGGCAGTTTCTGTAAGCAACACCAGAATGTTTCCTTCCTGCCTTCCTTACAGGATTCGGCCAGTAATTTCTTCTAACAACCGGTTCTCTGAACTGCTTAGAATGTTAACAACCGGTTCTAGCGAATAGGTGTGAACTGCTAGCATCCCACCCCTGGGGTGCATGCAGAGGTTGCACACGCATTTGCCGGGGGGAGGGCAGGGCACATGTACAGTATTGCATTTTGGGGATGTGTGCACTTGTGCTTTGGGCACTCAGGATCTAAAAGGTTGGCCATCACTGCCCTAGAAATTATCCATACCTTTAAATAAGGCTGTGGAGATACAATTCATCTACCATTTTGTTATTAAAGAAAATAAATATATTTTCTTAGCATTTTGTGGGAAAAGTACTGTGCAGCTGAACTGAGCAGACAGCATACCAAGCAGAGCCAGCTGTATTTAGATGTTGGAAGGAAATGGCTATATAAATCAATGTTCAGGGTTCTTGTTTGTACTGCAGAATTCTTTTTGTCACATGAGCATGCTAAAATACATTTAACATGACAGAGAACCAGCAGAGTTTGTAAAGGAGATAAAAAATGAGGTCGACCAAGTTATCTCTTGAACTTTGGAACAGTTTCAAATTTGTGTAGGGTCATTGACTGCATTCTTTATGAATTAAACTCAACAGTGTAATCCTTGCTAGCCACCCTTTTGGTTTTAAAATATGCAAGAAATGCAATGAGTATAAAATTACAAAAATGTACACAAAATTAGCCAATTTGATGAGCTATAAACTTCAGCAGTATTTTATTTATTTTTATTTATTTATTTATTTTTATTTGTCAATTGCTTACAAGATAATAGGTAGAAGTAAAAACATAGTTATGAATACATGGATACATATAAAAATAATAATATATATGTAAAAGAGACAATAGGACAGGAATGGTAGGCACGTTGATGCGCTTATGCACGCCCCCTACAGACCTCTTAGGAAAGGAGTAAGGTCAATAGTAGACAGTCTAAGGTTAAAGTTTTTGGAGTTTGGGGAAAAAACCACAGTCAGGTAGAGTATTCCAGACATTGACCACTCTGTTGCGGAAGTCGTATTTCCTGCAATCAAGTTTGGTGCGATTAACCTTGAGTTTGTATCTATTATTTGCTCTAGTGTTGTTATGGTTGAAGCTGAAGTTTTCATTGACAGGTAGGACATTGCAATGTATGATTTTATATACTATACTTAGATTGGACCGTAGTTCTAGGTTTTCTAGGTCTAGAATTTCGAGTCTGGTGGCATAAGGTATTCTGCAATGAGTAGAGGAGTGGAGAACTCTTCTTGTGAAATATTTCTGGACTTTCTCAACTGTGTTAATATCAGATACATAATGTGGGTTCCAGACTGATGAGCTGTGTTTGAGTATTGGTCTAGCAAATGTTTTGTATGCTCTAGTTATTAGTGTAATATTATCAGAGAAAAAGCTACGTAAGATTAAGTTAACCACTCTTAACGCCTTTTTGGCTATGTAGTTACAGTGGGCTCTAGCATTTAGGTCATTTGATATGAGTATTCCAAGATCCTTGACAGAGTTTGGATCATCAACAAGGTCTTGACTATTCAGTCTGTATTTTATTTTCTATTTTTTTTTTTGCCGGTATGTGAGACAGAGTATTTATTTGTTGAGATTTGAAGTTGCCGTATGTTTGACCATTCTGATACATCGTCAAGGTCTTTTTGAAGGGTAGCAGTATTGTCTGTGGTGTTGAATAGTCCTTATATTTTCCACTCAGCCAGGCAAATCCAGCTTTATAACATGAGCTGTTCTAACAAATCTTGAGTACCATCCCCACTTTTCTATAAACTTGTTTCAACATACATGCTTTTGAATGGGTTTAGAAAGTTGTGTAAATTTATCAAATGGTGATAGGTTCATTAAATATGGTTAAAGAAGTCATGACTTCAAGCAGGATATAAGATGCTTAACTCTACTCTGGACGAAGTTACTGTATGTTATCATGCTCTATTTGTAACTGCAGAGATACTTGCAATAAAGGACACCCTAAATCATTATTATTCTGCAACCTCTGTCAATTTTAAAGAAGAGAATATTACGTTCTAAAATAGAAGCGGTAAATGAGAAGGAGATGAATTTGAAGTGATATTTAAAAAACAATTCACCTGCAAACAGAGTTCAAAGAAGGTGGGATTCAAAGAAGGTGGATTGACAATAACAATTAACTATGATTGTTTTAATAGCCATTTTGGAGTAGTTGTTAAGACATCAGGCTAGAAACTGGGCGATGTGACTTTCAGACCCACCTTATGTACAGGGCTAGCTGGGTGACCTTGGGCTAACCACTTTCTCCTAGACCTAGGAAGGAGATAATGGCGAACCACTTCTGAAAAACTTTGTCAGAAAACTGCAGGGACTTGTTCAGGCATTCTCTAAGAATGGATTTTAAAAATCCCCAATAGTTTTACTCTCTGTGTGGACCATGTGCAAAGTTATTTAGATATGGAACAAAGAGTTCAAGAAGTTATACGTTTCGCTCTAATTGTCCTCTGTACATACTATCATACTCACATAGCACAACAAGAAAAGGGAGTAATCATCAACATTGTATGATTCCGTTATGTTCATTCTCTCTCTCTCTCCCTCTCTCTCTCCCTCTCTCTCTCCCCCTTCCTCTCTCCCTCCATCCTCCCTCCCTCATGTTTTTTTCTACAATGCAGAGTCTGGATTTTTGGAATCAGGTATTGACACATTGGTTGTGACAGGAATTTTGCTGGCTGTCTGACTTTTTGTGTGATGTTGTGGCTTAAGAAAGTGACCAGACCAAAGTCACCTGGCTAGCTTTCAGGTCAAAAGCTACTCACATCTGCACTATTTTTTTAAAAATGGTTGAATCAGATATATTATCATGTAGATGTCAGGTTGTAAACAGATCCCTGTATGTAGAATATGTTGTTTGTAGATGGCCACATATATGAAGAAGAATACCTGGCATTTGTGGTGAATCTAGTTTGCATTCTTGCTTCCCATTTATCACACAAATTCCCTTTATTTAGTACATGAAAGAGTCAAATTCGATTAGTTATGTAATGAGATCTCATTTAATTTAGTTTTAAGATCTCTGCTTAGCTAGGATTATCCTGGTAGGAATATCGTTGTATTTTTGACTTGGAAAGCAAAGTATTTGAATATTGATCATAGTTTTAATTATATGTTAATCTACATATTTACATGGAAAAGAATGTTTGTTCCATAACTTTTATATTGTCACTTTCCATGGACATCCACAGTTCATTTTCCTTAAATCTGATTGATTTTTTTCCCCATTATTTAGATAAGGAAAGTGGAAGAAGAAAGAATTAAAGTGAATATAGAAGTGATTCAGTTCAAACCTCTTGTATGAAATATTTAACTAAAAATCTGATGCAGAATATGAAGCCAAGGCAAAAACAATCAGCAATCCACTGTGTCAGTTTTATGTAATTATATTAAAAAGAGAATATTTATCATAATGAATTATATATATATATATATAAAATTAGATGGCATATAACACAAGTAAGTATTTATGAATGACATTTATACAATAAAGGCAGAGAGAGATTTTAGTGGGTTACTTATCACACTACTAGCATTGTTTAATTGTCACTGGCATTGTTTAATCTTTCTGAAAGTTTAGATGAAATGCATAAAATTGTGCACAATAAGCTGAAAGGCAAAATATTTACAAAGAAAGTCCGAAAGAAAATTCGTCTCCTTTGTGAGGCTGTTTGGAATCTCACTTGCTGTTTCTTTCCTTATCTTTGACTTAAGCCATGCTGGAGCTCCCTCTGGTGTTTATTTTTAGTTTTGAATCTTGAAGTTAAATTTAGAAAAATATAATGTGCTTGTTTACCTCTTGTTCAGTTTGAGACAAGAATTTTATTCCCATACATCGATTTTTCATATTATGCTTTTTGTCTTTTTCCAAATAAAACAATGAAGATGCAACTATGTGGGAAGACAATGCTGAGAAACAACATGTGCACACGTATATTAATGGATGAAAGTATATACGGTATCAATGGCCAGACAAGATAATTTGTTTTGCATATTTCTCAGCATATTTCAAAGATTTTGTTTTACAGAGTTTGAAGGTAGATAAAGATGATAGATAGATATAGATTAGGTAGGTAGGTAGGTAGACAGACAGACAGATGGACAAACAGACAGACAATGGACATTGAGCAAAGTAGACATGGATGACTAGCCATGCATGATCTAAGCAAAATCACAGTGACCATCTACTATAGTTTTTAATGTGCATGTAAAATTTAAAAGGACTTAGAACTACTGAATTCTGATCCAAATGAATAACTTTATGTACCAGATATTGCTGAGGCTGAAAAAAGTTGTATTTCAGCAGCATCATTAAGAGCATAAGTTTATAAATCTCTTCAGAAAGACTGAAGAGTAGGGAATTGTAGACCAAGCTCCCACAGAAGGAAGAATGTGAAGTGCTTCTGCCATCATTTACATTTAACACTCAAATTGTTACCAATTTGAATAATTGTTGATTATTTTAATAATTGTTATAAGTATAGAAGTATTACAGTATTGCTATTAATGCATTTGGAACAGTAGTAGGGTTCAATTTTTTTTACTACTGGTTCTGTGGGTTTGAGTTAGTGGACATGGCATGGCTTGGTGGGCGTGGCTTGGTGGGTGTGGAAGGATACTGCAAAATCTTCATTTCCACCCCACTCCTGGGAGAAGGTTACTGCAAAATCCCATTCCTTCCCCAACCCACTAACCTGCTTTCCAGCTCCATTCTCCTGTGCAGGGCAACAAAAGAAGACCCAGCCAATCAGCTGGGACTCAGGAGGCAGACAATAGATGGGGGTAGGGCCAGTCAGAGGTGGTATTTGCCGATTCTCCGAACTACTCAAAATTTCCATTACCGATTCTCCAGAACCGGTCAGAACCTGCTGAATACCACCTCTGATTTGGAAACATTTTACTACAGTCTTGGAGATTCTGATAAAAACAGGAAATAGTATATAAACAATTCTAATTAAATAAATAAGTAACAATGTACTATAGCCTGCATATGAATTATTGAATTACTGTCCTGTGGATTTAAGTTCTGTCTCAAAAGCAATTTTATGCAAGCATGTCCTTCTGTTAGGGTGGGAGGTAAGGGTTTCCCAATTTAGGCAAGTCGCTACGATTTTTAGGAGGTTGTGAAAGTTCCTCTCAAAAGAATTATAGTCAATCTTGGATAAATTAGCATTAGCAAATTAGCATGTAAACTAATCTTTCGAATTGTCCAAAGATAATGACTTAACGCCTAAAGATAGCTAGCCCAGCAGCCTAGTGGTTTTTTTAAACAAAATCTAGTGATTTTAATTTCATAGGGACCATTTCGGATGTTGACAGATTGAACTGTTTATTATAGTTGACTGAACTACTTAGCTTTCAGGATCAGTAAATATGTTCCTAAGCAATTTAGAGCAAGGTAAAAATAGTTTATCTCAGTTATATTAGTCTCCCAAGTTACGGAAGGTCCAGGACTGCTATATTTGATCAAAGAATGATCTATAAGATATAGCATACTGTATCTTACAGATCATTCTTTGATCAAGTATAGCAGTCCTGCTCTTTTAAGTGTATTTTTACACTTTTAAAATATCTGCCACAAACTCCTTTTATTTTTCTTTTAATTGGTTGTTTTTACCTTATTATAGTGTTTTTCTAGTGGTTATCAGCTATTTCAAGATATCTACAATGAAAAAAAGGCAAATATTTTAAATCAATGAATACCACTAGATTTTGACAAAAATTCATTAAGCTGATGGACTAGCTATATTTAGGCATTAAGTCATTATCTTTGGAGGATTCCAAGGACTAGTTTAGCATGCTAATTTGCTAATGCTAAGTTGACCAAGGTTGGCTATAAAAACACACCAACCTTTAACATCTTCAGTGAAAGAGCATTAGTTGTTTCAGTGGTATTCATTTTCACAGGAAATAGAATGCAACAATACTGAGTTTCTGCATCCCTGCAAATTTTGCTTTGTGAACAAGCTGAAGAACAAAATGAATGGTGGTCCTTGCAATGTTTTTAAATTAAGCGAGTCAGGATCACACAGCAGCAATGTGCTCTGGTTAATCCCACTGGATTTGTCCCAGCCTTTCAAGCTACACTTCCTGCCTGAACCCGCCTATACGTTCTGAAGACAGAAGGAAAAACAAAACAAGGATCCATCAGACAACCATCTTTCTTCAGAATACCAAACAGTTTGCAATGCAGGTTAAACTTCAAAGCGTCTTGGGGAGGGGATGCTACTCAGCATTCTTTTTCTTTAATAATAGTGGGGCACACCAACTATCCTCAGGGATGACAAGGATCTGAAGAATTTGTATAATCAAACTTAAACATCTCGATAGGTATTTTTCTCCATGTCCCCTTGGTTTAGATGTTTGAAACATAGGAAAATAGGAGGGTTGCTTTTGGTTGCAAAGACTGCTGCAAACACAACATTGTTCCAAATGATTTGTGTATATGTTTTCTTCCTGGCTTCCACAATGTATTTTAACACAGAAGATGGATAACAAACAGAGATGAATTCCATTTGGCCATCTGCTCAGAGTTTTCTTTAACAAATATCTTGGGAGGGATTTCTTTTCCCCACTGCCTGCTGGTCAAATAAGCTGGACAATTTCAGTTAGTTTTTTTTCTCTCTCCTTTCACAGTGGAGGAAAACATGTATGTTGCATTCATCTTTTAGATATTCCTAGAAGTATCTTTGTCATTCTTCATAAAACTATTGCATCCTTTTCTCTATAAAGATGACATTGATGGTTTTATATCTCAGCAGTATTCTCAAATTTTAATCAGTCCATGTGAGTGTAACAATATCACTAGTCATTTCAATCAGGTTTTTTTTTTCTTTTTAAAGTAAAATCTGTGTTGGTTTTCAAATTAAAATGTGTATGCCCTATATTTTTCTATACAATTGCTTTCTATGCATGCATTTAAAGTCCAACTTTTTAAAATTTTACATACTTTTTTTTCAACAGAAAGACAAAATCAACTGGTCTCCATAAATGAGATAGTGTTTATGCTCAATGGTTATCATTTTGGCTGATCAAATTTGAAAATGACTTTTTCAAGTTTGATCAATTCAACCTTTTGCAATCTTCTTCAACCCACTTGGCTGCTCTTCTGATTGTCCACTGCAATAAGCAACATTGTTCCAAAAAGCTTTCCTTCATGGAGTTCAGAAAAGAAACCAAGAACAAAAGAAATTAAAAGTTACTTTTGCAATCTAGTCTTGTCCTAACTGGAAACCCCATATTATCACCCCACCACTGATATTTGGACATGAGCTATTCTCTTTATGTTCTCACTTCTTCTCTACCAAATAGCATTACATTAATGCAAGCTGAGGGTGCGATAGATGGAGGTTCTCCTGGGACTAAGAAGATGTCCAGGGTTCCTTCCAATCCTTCAAAACCATTAAATTTTTAATGTACTATGTACTACCTTTTCTGATCTGCTCAAAACACAGTAAAGATGGTGTCAGGCAAGTATTAAGCATCCTATATGAAAAAGAATAGGGCCACAGTGGCTCAGTGGCTAAGATGCTGAGCTTGTTGGTCAGAAAGATTGGCAGTTTGGTGGTTTGAATCCCTAGTATCTCATAATGGAGTGAGTTCTTCCAGCCTAGCAGTTCGAAAGCATGTAAAAATGCAAGTAGAAAAATAGGGACCACTTTGGTGGGAAGGTAACAGCGTTCTGTGTGCCTTCGACATTTAGTCATGCTGGCCACATGACCACGGAGACGTCTTCAGACAGCACTGACCCTCTGGCTTTGTAACGGAGATAAGCACTGCCCCCTAGAGCTGGAAACGATTAGCATGTATATGTAAGGGGAACCTTTACCTTTACCTTATGAAAAAGAAACGCAAAACTTTTCACAGTCACCAGCTGCAGTTAAGGTCAGCCAATGAGCTTTAGTATCCTAAATTTAATCTTTGATCAGTGATGGATCCTCTCTCTATTTATCAAATTATCACTACAGGCATTATGAAGTTGCAAACTGCTGATATATGGATAATTATTAAAGAAATTCTTACAAAATTATGGTGATACTGTTTTTTTAAAGAAAAATATTATTACCATTCTTATTGTCAAAATATAACTCTGAATGCATGGGAAATATTTTTTAAAAGTAAAAGTTATTTATCCATGAAATATACATTGTGCCTTTCCTCAAGGAGTTCTATATAGTACATACAGCATTTGTTCTAGTTTTTCCCTACCAATTCTGTTGAGGTAGGCTGGCTGAACTTACTTAGCTGACTGGTCCAAAGTTTCCATGATATCCTGGGTTTAGTAGAAGAATCTTAACCATGATATTACATGCCAAAAAATGCTGATCTTGTCCTAATAAACCTAATATTTCCAAAACATAGTTTATTTTTTGAAGTAACATTATTAAAATAAAAAGGTGCAAACTCATGTATTTGCAAACATAATAGATTAAAAATATAAAAAAGCTGAAAAACAACTAAAAATTAAGCCACATGAATAAGTATAACAAAATAGTAACCCAATCTTTTTAATTAAAAGCAGTTCAAAACAAAACAAGCTTCATCTAAAAGAAAAGTAAATGCAGAAATTATTTCATGGAGATCTCAACACTTAGGTTTATTACACAGATTTGAAGGATCAAATGCTAGGCTGTTTAATAAAAAACATTCTTACTTTTAACTCCGAGGTCTATAATGCCTACACTATGGGAACTTTAAAAAAAAATGATTGAAAAACAGTGTTCAAAAGTACAGTCTCTAGCTATGGTTGAAAAAATACACAGATGGCTGAATCACAATTCTCCTAACATACAAAATCAATGGATATAGCATGCTACCTTACAACAACAAGAAATACTTTTATTAATATTATGATCTCTTCATAACTTTTTACAATCTATGAAACCATATACAGGGCAAAGCCACCATCATGTTCAGTGTGTGCATACATCCAATTACAAGTGTGCGCAGAGACCAAGTGGACACAATATATTTATCCTTTTTCTGTCTGACAATATGTTGCCATGTTATAAAAACCCTAATGCCCATTTTCAACGATTAGCTGTACATCAGCTTTGCTATCACAAATCCAGAAGTTTCACATCAAGCATTAAATGGGATGAATATTGATCTGCTAAAGAGGATTTATTTATTTTTAGCTCTGTCCAAAGATCAACTGCTAGCAGCTTTTGGTGGATCTGTTGAGCTCTCATGGCACAAAGCTACTGCATACATGACACTGGACTTGACATTTCAGTTCTGGAAGAAAACCAAACAGTAAATTCAGTGCAATAATCCTAGATAAATGAGACGATCACTGGGAAAGCTGAGGTAGTTAAGTGGTCTATCACAGAAGTCCAAAGTAAGATATTGAACAGTTGCTACATGGTAACCCCTCATGTCAATACAGCAAAGAATCGTTGTCATATATCAGATGTTGCTAAAACATTTGCACAATTTAATCATGAAAGCTTGTACCTTCTGCTTATCTTTAATACTGGTAGAACTGCTTTTAAGACACAATAATAAATGGTTTCAAAACAAGCCTATTTGTAAGTAGGCCCTTCCTTACACATGCCACATTTTTGGAGTGTTGCTGTATTTTTTTTTTTTTTTTAATGATTCTTTTAATGCAGAAAAGTTAACCTTGTTGCAAAAAAGTCTGGCTAGTCAGACTTGATTCATCTGTTGTGGTAGCCATTACGAGATGCTACATGTCATGTTTTTAAGCAGTGACATAAACAGTAGACTTCTGTATCCTCCCCAATACATGATCAAAACACTCAATAGTTTCTCATACATCACAACTCTGTAAAGTGGCCTGAATAGAGGAGAGTTATCACAGAACCAAATAATGTCTCATTCCACTAAAAATGTTTATTTTAATATACATTCTTATCAATATTGCTCATTTTCTGCTTCATTACGAGGCTATATCAATGATCAAAATGGGAAAAAAATAGTTCCACACAAACAGGAGCAATTTTATTTGGGCTTCTTATCACAGAATAGGCTCCCTTTTAACTTGTACATGTGTATGACATATAAAAAAACAGTGCAAAACATGTTGTTTCTAAGGGCAAAACTAAATGCTGAAAAATAATGCCTTGTTTTAGTTACCTGAATTGGCTGGGTTGCTGAACGCCCTTGCTACCAGCACTTAGTTTAATTAGGTTTTATCCAAAGACTGGAGTGTCTGGTTTGCCAAGGGCATATAATGCTTTTGTTAAGTTCCACAGTTTCAGTGGGAGAGAAAAAAACTGAGATAAACATTTGGCTACAATAGATTTTCTTATATAGCCAGTTATATAAAGGACCACTCCTTTTTTTCCCTCCTGCTGAACATACCTAGATGTAATTTCATGTCATTTAGTTAAATGTTAAGGATGATAAAATGTAGTTTTGATAATACTCATTTCTCTTAAGACATTTTATTACATAAAGAACAACAAAACCAAGGCTTTGCTTCTCCGACTCATTTAAAACTGGTTGAATGTGACTCGATAAACTTAGCAATTTGGTTAGGCAGTAACAAAAATAAAAGCTAGCCATCAATTCCAGTTAGAAAGCATTAAGGATCAGACTAATGTTTCATTTTCAAGAATGGTTGTTCAGATGACACTAGGAATTTCACAATTAGGGTATAAAGCCAAGTGTGATGTTGAACAGCTAAACTATTTTAAATTAAGCGTACAACTAGGATGCACTTTGTTCATAACTGTATTTTAGGACACTCATGGAGAGGTAACTTTCTGCAGCATCTCTGCTATAAAAATCAATATTTAAGATTGTTAGTAAAGGACAGAATCCCCCTTGTTCTTAGTGAAGCTTATTTTAGAGCAGATAGAAAATAAAAGCCCAGTAATAGTAGTAGTAGTTCAGTATATGTTACATTGCTGTTTTTCTTAATGTTGTCATTTTTCTCAAGCTAACTGGTCCCCTAAATGAAATGTAGAAGCTAGCTGATTCTACCTAGTTTTTATTATCAATCTAGTTCCTTATAAAAGCTGAAACAGAGACATAATTGATATACCTTAATTCAAATTTTAGTCTAGCTAAAACTCACTGGCATTTCTTACCATTTGGAATCTCTCAGGTTGTATTTCAATGTTGTTTTAAAGATTTTTTGAGAAATTTACTGTATATCCTGTACACTTTTATATCAGAATTCATATTCATGTGCTGGGAAATAAAGTTGGTTTTCAGATTTCAAAATTATGTAAATAGTAGACCTCATTCAGTTAATCTTGAGTGCTTTTAAATCTCTTAAGATTATAGTGAAGAAGAAGCACACCATTTAAGCTGAATGCTGTTCACTGTAATTAGTGTTAGGCAAAATATTGTGAAGCAAAACTTATTTTTTTAATTTTACTACGTGAAAACCAGGCAAAACTGTCATTCTTTTTTCAGATCAAGAAAATTGTTCATATATAGAAGATGATCTTAGGGCAGAATCACACACCATGGAGAGAGCCTTGGCATAGCTTGTGACTTCAATAACACGGCAAGAATTCAGATGTTTAAAGCATCTGCTATAAACTTTCCATCTCCTTTTACATATCCCAGTGGTCATTCATATTTCTACCTGTACAAAATCTGTATTTCTTTTGTTTTATTTTCAAACAAGATTGTACTTTTAAAAGATAATTTATGCATAATAATCCTAGGTAATTCACATCAGCACTCTTAATTTTAGAATAAACAAATCCCACAAAACTCTAGACAGCGTCATATGCCTCATCACAGTGCTGTAACACCCCATCAACTCCAAATTTAGATTTTCTGGGCTCACTTCCATTCTAGCCTAATGCTTGGGGCAAGAGCCAGCTTTTCAAAGCTCCTGGAAGGGCATGGAGTTGAAGTCCTTTGAATCACAAGTGATGTTCTCAGGAGAGATGTTCCAAAAATTGGCACAGTCATGAACAAGGTACCTCTCTCCAGATGCAAATTCAAGGGAAAGGTCCTGGAGCATACTCAGTCTATCTTACCAGGTAGGATGGGCAGATGCTTTCAGGACATGCATGCAGTTCCTCAAGTAACCTGGTCCCACTCATGTAGGACTTCAAAGCTGATAAATCAGCACCCTCAACTGTGTCTAAATTATAGTACTTGTGCAAACTGATCTTCCTCTAGATCAGAGGTGTCAAAATCAGAGTCTATGGGCTGGATTTGTTAGGCGCTGGCCATGCCCACCCCTGGGTTAGCGTAGGGGAAAAAAGTCATGTGATGACAATGTAATGCCGCAAGTTTGACACACCTGCCCTAGTTTATACTTTTTGATCCTTAAATCAGTGGGGGAAAATGATTGATTGATTTCACTCTTTAAAAGAGATCCCTGGAATGAGTAACCGTGTTATTTTGTTGTTGTTGTTGTTGGCTCCTTAGGGAAGAAACTCTTAAGCCAACCAGATCTTTTTCTCTGCCATACCTGTATTTAGAGAGATATTAGCAAGACATTACTCCAATGTATTATCCATCTAGCACTATCAATGGTTATGAATTGTACAACGACAATGTATCCTCCTCCTTTATGTCAAGCAACTTTCAACTTAAAATTTAATCATAAACAAATGAAAAAAGAGAGAAAAGAAAGAATTTATTCTTTTTATTTCTCCAGTTTCCTTTTAGCTTTTCAACAGCTAACATATCTAAGTAGAATTCTTATGTCACAGGATTTTGAAATAGTCCAGCTTCTTAGGCTACTGCTATAAGATTTGATTTCTTTAAAAAGAAGCATGTCACAAACTTCTGAGAAATACAACAAAATATGTTCCCTACCATACTATCTCTCGCTCTGCCTTTCCCAAAAGAAATTTTCTTCTATCTAACCTAATTAAACTCCTAGTATCCTACAAATGATCCAATAAACTTCTGGACCAGTGGCTGATTTCTATGAAACAGTGGCAATTTCATATATAATACATAGCAATTAATAAACCTTAGACAAATAGACTTGGGGCAAACCATGTCCAAAATAGTAAAAGAAATAATGAAAAGAATTTATAGATATGCTGATTCTTTCCTGGATTTTGCTTGAAAAAATAATTGTATGGTAGGCTGGTAAGTCTTCTCGCAGTTTCATGTGAGCCATCTGTGTCATACAGATTCAGTTTGTTCTGCCCATACTTCACTACAAATTCACTAACCAATTTGCTGCTTGAGTCTTACAGTTTCTTCCCACCAGATGCAAAAGAGAAACCAATGAAAGAGTCAGGATACTTTCCCAAGGGATCCCTTACAGCTGAATCTGATAAGTTCAGAGACAAGACAGAATATTGCCAAATTGCACCCCTCTGATAATACTTGCAGCAAATGCCAGCAGAACTTAATAAGTCGATATAGTTATAATTGTACCACATCGTACCATTTTATTAAAAAATGAGGAACTCATTTTTCCCGATTTAAACTAGTTCGAACATATCCTTCTCTTCCTTCCATCAAAATCAATCTATTTATAAAAATAATAGAATTCTTGGTAAAGCTCAAATTCCCTTTATAGTTCTAATGAAGACATCTATCTGGAAATATTATATTAGGGTATTTTTCTTTTTTCTTTTTTGTATTTGTTTTAATACGGGACTGGGAGATTATTGACCTGAAGTTATTCCCAGCAGCACAATGGATGGCTGAAATATAACATAAAAGCATCTGAAATGAAGTCATTTGAGAATTAAAAGCAACCAATGTTGTATGATTGCCAGTATGTTTCTAGCTGAACTGCATTTGTTTAAGTGAAAATTTAACACGAATTGAACTGATACTTAGTCTACAGTATCAATGGAGTTTATGGATATAATAAAATACTCATAGAATGTCAGCCTGTCTTTTCAGTTGCAATTTTAAAATATTACCCTGTGTAATCATTCTGCAAACTTACTAGAAAAACTGGGCAAGGAGCCTGTTAGTTATTGTAATAATATACGTGAAACTCATACAGGACATAATCACAATCTTAAAGTCACGGAGACTTATTTCCCAGGGCAGATGAATACTGATCAGTAATGATTTATTAATTTATTAGTAAATAGCTTTATGGTACACCATGGGAAACAAGGGGTTGTGTGGTTGATAGAAAAATAATCAATGCAATAAAATAACGTAAATTATGTTAATAAAATAATGGAAATTGTGGAAAACATCCATCCAAATGGCAATATTAAATTTCAGTAAAATAATGTAGCTACTCCTGTCTACAGAAAATAATAGGATGAAATTAATTGGATCTTCTGCAGAAAAGAGATCTAATGCCTTACTGAAGGGGTAAAGTGGGTTATTGAAAAGATTCTATCTTCTATAGCAATCTAGGCTCTGTTGCTTTGAGAGTTGTATGATGATGCAAATATGTGGGTGAAGTCTATTGTACACTTAATCCTATGAATTGAAAACCTATGTATTCCTACTTGGATGTAAGCCATTTGGAGTTCATGTAGGCAAATGAGTGCGTACGTGACTAAGCTAGAAATTCATTAAATTACTTTGGCATTCTCTAGAAGGAACACTGGCATACAAACAAAATAATTATAAATATGGTAATGAACAGTTCTCAGGCTATAATTCCAAACTTGCTTATCTGGAGTACATATGTACTATAATATGTAGAAATCAGTGAATCATTTTCCTTCATATGCTTTTCTTTAACTATAAAGAATACAAATATTGCACATTTGTTTTTAGTAAATATAGACATCGGTGCCATCCATTTCACCTAAAGCTTCATTCTTTCACTGAAATCAGATGAACTTAAACAGTGAAAATGCTTGGAATGACCAGAATCTTTCTTATTTATTTTACTGTTATATCTGAAATGAGTTTGTAATTTAAACAACAATAGCTCCTTCGAACATATAGAGTGTTTCAATATTTTTATCTATCTAGTATAACTGCTACATTTAATATGACAAGCTATGAAGAGAAAGGTGCAGTTAGGCACATATGTAAACATATAGTATGTAGAATGATGTAGTGAAGTCCTAAATGGCATATAAATTTGTACTAGCTATTGGAATTCAATTTACTTTCAAGCTTAGGAACTGGAATGTTACAAGGTAGTGAAAGGAACAAGGCTGTATGTACAACCCAATTAAACACAAGTACTTAAATTTAAGACCATTTGGCTCAGCTTAATCCAAGCATTTTGTGTTAATGGGAAAATGGATTGGGAGTAAATATGATTAGTTCTTGTTGATTAAAAACAACTGTGTGCGAGAAAGAGTAAGTAAAAAAGTTTGAAGTGGTTTTTGTTCAGGCAGTTTTGTGATGTCAAGCATCTATTATAATTGAAAATTAGCCATCAATATTAAAGTGTGCAAATATTCAAAATGATAATGATATAAATGCTATAAAAATTAGGTTGCATTTTAGGTAGGTTATGTTCATTAAAATAAAAGATTGCAGATTCCAGGCAGGTTCTAAGTATTTGAAATTATTTTTAGAAAAAAAAAAGATTAATATACACCAATCTATGTTGATGTGGCTGGTCAAGTTGTAGTTGATCTTTAATTTATACTAGTTTTATTCATAAGGACAGACACTTCCTTGTAAGTGCCAATTAATGAAGTTTTTCATGTCTTGACTCAACCCAACATAGAAGGGGTGTCTGACAATGCTCTAGGTTTTTTATTATCATGCAAAAGGCAGACCTTTTTAATATCACCCAGAGAGCAACACACCCTGTTTCTGTAGTACACATTTTCTGGAAATATGCTGAACTGGCCCAAGAGAAAAAATGTTATTCACACCAGATGGCAGCACTTGCTTACTGAATGATGGCAGCCTTTTGTTTTCAGTATTTAACTTTCAACCCCTGCTTGGAAGAAACAGCATCTTCTGCGCCTGCACAAAAAAAGGAACCAAGCAATAGTTTTATATTTGTTTTATTAATATTTGATTATTTGGAATTTGAGTTTTTGGTCCTGGAAGATATGTTTGCCTGAGGTTTTTTTTTTTTGCTTCCCCATGTGAGATAATCATGGTCATTTAGCAAAATATTCTATGTGTATATGGACATTGTTTTGTGGATACCATTTTTCTCTATAATGCCTTTAAATAACACTGGTTTTGCAGAAACTGAAAACCCTCAGCTAAACTACTGCTGTTTGCAGCTGTTACTAATAACTAAGAAGGAAAAAAAGAGAGAAGAAAATGGCCAAGATAAAGGTAAGCACCACCATTAAAAACTGTTGCAGAATTATCCCCTCCTACTGGATTCTGTTTTGCCAGATTCGATGAAATCCCCCATTAATTTTTCTATCCACGAATGTAATCTGAGATTACAGGGCTCACATTTTCCCCTTAAGATCACAAGCCATTTGAAATAGTTACACATTTTATTTAGGTATCTACATAAGTCTGGTCTTCAGAAACTCACTTAAAAGAAAAAACTAGTCTAATTTTATGGTTGACTTCTAGAAAAGTAAGTTCCATTGACTTCAATGTGCCTGACTGCAGTTAAGAAGAAGAGAATTGTACCATAAATATATGGATCTATAAAGAAAATTAATTCTGATATTATATACTTGGAGAACTGAAACACATACATGTTAAAATAAATCCATAATGGTGGGAAAATAGTATTTATTTTCATATCTGATGATTTGGTTATTCGCACAAAAGTCACACTTGAAATTATAGATAGAACAATGCAAACGACCTTTTTATCCAAGAGCCTATAACTCACAGGAGCTATAGCAAAGTTTAAACAAATGAAATACCCTGAGATCCAGCTTCCTGACTTGTAAATTAGATTCTGGTACTTTAGAATATTTTATTGGCAAATAGAGTTTGTTTCATTGTTTGTGCTGAGATTAATTTAGAAGTAAAATTAGTCCATTAACATTTTATTGTGTTTTAAGAAAGCTGTGAACATAATGCCAATAAAAAGGTAATTTATGAATTAAGAAATGATCCTTCTGAAGTGCCCTAAATCTCATTTATTTGGCATTTAGTTGGAATGCATCCACCTGAATGCATATACTTGTGAACAAGTAATTCAAGTTCTTTAGAAAACAAAAAAGGGAGTTTGCTTAAGCCTTCTGACAGATTCATACATGGAATCTTAGAATATTTTTCATAATTAATTTTCCCATTCACAAGTAAATAGTGATAATTTAAAACAGTCATAACACCTTCATGTTATTAACAATAAGATACTTAATATCTTCACTTCATAAAACAACTTTTTCATGTGGAAATTAATACGTTTCACTCTGTCCTGATCCATATATTATGGTAGAGAGAGAAGGACAAAAGAATGGAAATATTCATAATTTTACATGTAATTTGCATTATTTTCATGATGAATAATATGATGGTATGTTCTATGCCTGTCCTATATAATAAATCAAAGTTATTCACATGATCTATTATCACATTGATCTAAACAAAGAAGATACAGAAAGACAAGGAAGAAAGATCATATTGGTAGTGATAGAGATTAAATAAATAAATTATTTACTTGTCAGCTAGGACAGATTAATATGGTATTTCATGTCAATAAATTGGACTGGGAATAAGGAGTGTGGAAAGTGTTATGCTGCCCAGAAATAATATATTTTTGTTGTATATTGCAGGAATCTAGTAAGATGGCTCTGTTTTCTTTAAAGCAAGAAGTTTGTATTAATTTATTCTGAAGGGTTCCAGCATATCTATGGAACCTCACTTATTAACATAAAACAGATGATCGGACTATAATCCCATGTAGCTCAATTTCTTGTTTCTCACAGAGGCCAAAAAATATTTATGGGATGTTCAAACAGAGTTTTAGTTGCTATAGCTATTTTCTATAACTAGAGGCATGCTATTGAGATATAGTAATTCCATTCCTGTTAACTGTTAACTATTCCGATTCCAAATTCTTCTCATTTTCCTTAGAATCACATTGCAGTAATAAATTCCATTAGTAATCCAAGTACTGAGTAAAGAAACATTTCATTTCATTGTACTGAATCTCCCACCATTCTTTCACTGTTTGATCCCAACTATGAAAGAGGGAGAGCAATCTCTTTTCCTCTTTGACTTCGTGACTTGATACACATTTTATCGGTCTCCATTCTTGAAATAGTCAATTCATGGCAGTTCAAACTACAAATATTTGCATATTTTACCATTGTCATAGAAATTCCATAGATTGTCTACCCCTTTATTTTATATAAAATATAGAGGCCATACATCTATGAAAAGAGAAAGATTTTGGTGATCATCCTTATATGAAATTGTAAATTTTAACTTGCTTTAAGTAAGGCTTTCAGAAGTGGGATTTGCAGGTTGGTAAAAATCATGTTGACTATGCTATTCTTTTTTTAAAGATTGATTCAAAAAATGGCAGGAATCTTGGCACATACAAATAACCTTCAGTTATTCATCTTGTGCAATCTGGCTGTGTAAAAAAGACTGAAATTTGATAATATTACATTACTAATTGACATTCTGGCTAATTAAAAAAGAATTGAAAACTGCAGCGATTGACTTGTTGAATGTAGAAAAGGCCTTTAATATGGTGTAATGGAAATGTTTAAAATATTTTTACGTTTTAAACAATCTTTTTGTTAAAATTTTAATGAATTTGTTTTTGTTAATTGGACCAAAACGTAGCATTATGATCATTTTTCTAGGGCTATTAAAATTAAAATCTGTTCATCAATCTCATGAAGATGTCTGATGAAGCTTCTCAAGGATGTCTTTAATATTTTCTTATTTTTGATTTGACATTGGAACCACTTCTTTGCCTTATTAGACAAAAGGCAGCTTTAATAAATTATACCAGGTGTTTAAATATTTAAATCATTTAAGTTGCTGAAAGTAGGTTTCAAATGCCTAAAACTGAAATTATTCAATTAACACATTTCTTGATTTCACAATCTGCTTAGCTGTATCCAAAATTCACAAATTAGTGTTGAAATGTGATTTGAATGATTGCAAGCCTAAAGAATATATGTTTGCTTAATTAATAAATTAAGTACATTTTTGTAAACAATTAAAGACTCTCATTGGAGGAATATTAGTTATTTTGAAACATTCTGCAAGAAAGAATTAGAATATTTTATATAAACATACCAATAGCTAAGGATCTTGGGCACTCTTAAAATAATCTTAAAATGAAAATAATTCAAGGAAAAGATAGTATTTCACACTTTCTGGCACCTGAACAACTTTTAACAAAGCTTGGCTTTCAGCCACATTAAGAAGAGCAGGATGGGTGACGGGACACTTATTCAAGGGATGTGCCTTGTCTTAATACACATTGTTTTTATTTAATATCCTAAGTTTGTTAATATATATTACAATATTTAATGCGATTTAAATATGGAGATATAATCCTGAATTACAAATCCCAAACTCGAGTTTATCTACGGAATAATGGATTTATCAAATAGAGGAGACAGCCAAGAAATACTATTCTTCAGTGCTGGAAATACAATGAAACTCACTTTTATAGTTTTATTATTAATATCTATTTGCTTTCCATTTATTGCAATGGTTGGATCAACATTATTCAATGCAGTTAAATTTGGATTGAATCATTTTATATCCAATGTTTTTCCTTTTTCAAAATAAAGCAAGGAACAAAATTGTTCACTGCTAAAATGGTGGCCTCCTTCATTTTTCTAAATTAAAAAAATACCAAATCTCACCAGTTTTCTCACTGCTGGGTTATTTATTGCAGCAACTGCTAGTATGAAAATGTTGAACTAATTTCTAAATGCCTCTTTTTAATATTACCTTGGCATGATGTAATCTGTAATAGAGATATCTTTATATCTATGACATAACTGTTGCTGATCTTTTATGAAAATAAAAGGATAGGACATCCTTTTATTAACGTGGTCAAAGATGAGGAAAAAATTATTTTCATGCAATCATCCTAACGTCAATGGAGTTAACCTTTTTACTGCAGCCTCATCTGCACTATTATAGTCCAACAGTGTCTGGAAAAAAGAAGAAGAGGAAAAAACCCCTCCCTGCTGCCTTCAAACATCAATTTCATTTAATCTGATGCTTAACACATGATGCACTAATGATACATTGGTGAAAGCCAAGAATGAATAAAAGCTTAGTCAGGGATAATAAGTAAAAACTTCTGAGAGAATAATGACTTTTTTCTGTATATATTTGCTACTATTCATAAAAAAGAAAGACAAAGCAAGATTTTTGGGTGAAATCCAGCATTGTACTTCTAAATGCTTTTAAGCTGAGTTCTGTGTCTGTCTGGTCCTTGAACATGTAAATCATTTTAGACAGCATGGCCTCAGTCTTGAGCTCTTCCTTTAGAGTGCTCTTTTGAATCTCTGCCCTGCTGCCAGAATCTTCAAACAAGTTGAAGCTTTCAGAGTTCAGTACATTAAACCAAGGATCATTGTAAATTATTCTGTTCCCTGGTTAAATTAAAATAAATTAAGCAATCTTTGTAGGATTCCGGTATTGTAAAATAACTGCAGTTGAAGTCCCCAATTTCACAGTTGAGAGCTAATATAGTATAGATGAGGGAGACTGGTTGTAGTCTATCTTCAGCCATAGAAGCTGAATCCCTTGTGGTAGAAATAATTTTATTATGGTCTTAAAATCTGCTTTATAACCCGTAATTGTATTCAGAGCAGACAATTCCTAGGTCATTCCACAACTCTCTTTTTCATTCCATAGCAACTGGAATTGTTTTGTCTTTCATACATGTAAACAGCAGCAGTGTTTTAATTGCACAGTCATAATTTCCCTCTTGGCTGTTTTGATTTCTCCCTGATCCCCAAACATGTTGATCTCACTGTGTGATTTTGGGGACAGCTTGTCTTTGGGTTCTTGTTGCAGAAACATAGGAGGAAGTAATGTGTGGCTCTTTGTTACGCAGTTGGGTAATGAAACATCTTCAAAAAAGCAACCGATGTCAAAAAACACCAAGGACCTCATAGTTCAACCCTGAGATAAAAATATTTTCTTCTATTTTGGGTGCTATTGAAAGAAATAGGTGTAGAAAGCTAACAGATTTATATGCCAAACTTCCACTAGTAGGAAAAGTCAGCTTTAATGTTTTTCAGTATTCTTTAGTTAAATGCATAGTTAATATGATGTAAAAGAAAATACATTTAGTCATAGATGCTTCAATAAATCAATCATTTTGATCAATCCACAAATTAATTTAAGTTTTCAACTTTACAGCTTACCTAGGTGATGAGTTCTAAACTATTCCAAAGTATACAACTAACAATGTTGTATACAAAGTATAGTTGTATATAAAATGTACAGCAAACTAAGAAGCAACCTAGAATTAAGGAGACATTTCCTAACAGCTTGCCCTCGAAAGTTGTGGGAGCGCAATCACTTGAGACTTTCAAGAAGAGATTGGACTGCCATTTGTCAGAAATAGTGTAGGATCTCCTGCTTGGGCGGGGGGTTGGATTAAATGACCTCCAAGGTCCCTTCCAATTCTGATTATCTGTAAACAGTAAGAATAATTAACCTTCAAACCCTTCACAAATTCCCTTCAAAAGTTGTGGGTACCCGATCACTGGAGGCTTTTAAGAAGAGACTGGACAGCCATTTGTCTGAAATGGTATGGTACAGTAATGGCTAACCTTTTAGGTATCGGGTGCCCAAAGCACACGCATGCGAGCAAACCCCCAAAATGGAATGCACGTGTTTCCCCCGTGAATGCATTCCAGCCTCCATGCATGTGTGGCAGAGAGCCAAAGATCAGTTGGCCGGCGGGAGACACGCACATATATGGGCAGCGGAGCGGAGCTGAGCTGGGGTGACAGCTTGCATGCCCACAGAGAGGGCACACATGCTATCGGTTTGCCATCACAGGTATAGGATCTCCTGCTTGAGCAGGGGCTTGGATTAGAACCTCCAAAGTCCCTTACAACTACGTTATTCTGTGTTGTAACTCATCACATGGATATATATTTTGTAGCTATAATGCCCCAGCCTGCTTGTCGTTCTGTTTCAAATAAACAAATTTTTATAAAAGACGCAAGTTTTCAGAAACTGCAGCTCACTCCGTCATAGCATAAAAACTTATCCCTTTTAATTGTCTGTAGAGATTCTCAGTCATCCATGTCATGGTTGTCCCAAAGGTGCTTTTTCTGGCACCATCTGAACTTTCTTGGTTTTTTTTTACGTTTCTTTGAAGATGTTTCGCTTCTCATCCAAGAAGCTTCTTCAGCTCTGACAGACAGTGGGGAATGGAAGGATTTATATTCCTTGCAGACAGCTGGTCATTTGCATCCTTTTAGATGGTAATTGAAGCACTTTTAAAGAAAAAACAAGGAAGTCCAGTTGTCTCCAGAAAAAATCCCTTTTAAAAAACATTTATTAGGTAGAAAAGGTAGTACCACTCTTCTGGTTTTTGCCACTATAGTGACTCTTCTCTTGTATTCCCTACAGTAGGAATTCCTAATAACAGGCATATCTTCAAATAAGCTTGTTCACAGAGATCATTAAGAAGGTAGCTTTGAGATACAGGACAGGGCCTTATAAATTGCAGCACCAAGAGTCTAGTATATTCATTTCCTATAAGCTTATGTCACTTGATTTATTGGCATTTTTATTGATATTCATTGTTGTTACTGTTTTTTGCCTTTGAGGTATTAGTTTTGGAGAGGCACTTCTAGAATATATTCCAAAGATCAAGTGTTGTCTTGAGCTCAGAAAAAGCTGCTGTTATATCTTATTGAAATAGAAGAGCAATCTGTAACCACAAATACAGCCTTACTGCCCTGCAAGGATACAACAGGTGAAAAAATATGATGTGTTGCCCTGATTTACAATGGCTGAAAAGAATACACATCAAATAATCAAATATCGATCTGAAATTTTACCTTCTATTCTGAGATGAAGTCATGATTTCTGCTGTTTTACATGTGACATTTTTAAAATTTTGAATTATGACAAAAATAACTGCCCTAAATCTCATCATATAACTGTGCTCACAAGTTGGATACTCAAAGCTGTAAACCAAGCCAGCAACTACAATTGTTGATGCAATCTATTGTTTGTTTTCATTGAGCCGTAGTGTGTTAGTTCAAATACTAGAATTTCACACAGGGCAGCCAAGTCTGCAATCTTTAATTATGGTGTCTTTTATACAGTGAGAAGCATGTTCAAAATGAGTAACACTATTTACTCAAAGGCTGGATTTAATGAAACTGGAGACATGTTTCAAAATTGTTCATTTGAGTTATTAATATTCCTAGGAATCCCATTTTAGAATAGGGTACAAAACAGCCACAACTGAGTTTAAAATCAATGCAAGAGAATTACGTATGGGTTTAATTTCCCCATTAAAATTAAAATGACACAATCCAGCCAAATGGAACTATTTTGCTTTGCTAAAATATCCTTCATTTCAGTCAATGGGTGAAATCAGGGGTGGGATTCAAATTTTTTAACAACTGATTCTGTGAGCATGGCTAAGTTGGTGGGCATGGCTTGGTAGTCATGTTATTGGCTGGGCGTGGCCAACTCAATATCACTCACATCGAGGCATGCACCTCCTCGCCTGGCCTCTCATGACTGTGGGGATGCTGCAACAGTCATAAGTGTGAAAAATGGTCATAAGTCACTTTTTTCAGTGCCATTGTAACTTTGAATGGTCACTCCACACAAGCATAATACCAGCAAAGGAGGGGGGAAAACTCCAGAGACATTCCTGAGACAGGAATTCTAGTCCTGCCAAAAATGTAATAAGGGTTAACGGAGAGGCAGTTTCTGTAAGCAACACCAGAATGTTTCCTTCCTGCCTTCCTTACAGGATTAGGTCAGTAATTTCTTCTAACAGCCAGTTCTCCGAACTGCTTAGAATGTTAACAACCGGTTCTAGGGAATAGGTGCGAACTGGAAGTATCCCACTCCTGGGTGAAATAAAATTGATTTTTGGAATTGATTTTTACTTTTTCATTATTTCAGTGCTTGTCTTGCTTGGTGCCCTTCTGTTTGATTTGCTCTCCTTGCCTTGCCACCTCCCCTTGTGCTCTCTGCTATTTTTGATCTTTTGGCTGCACGTGGCTTCCAGGCTTTCTGCCAAGAAAATACAAATACATTCCTATATTTGTTATAATTATATAATAGGATTCTGAATAAAAATTCTCCATTAATTCTGGACAAAGGAGAGCAAAGTTATTGCAAAGAGCAAAGAAGAACAAAGAAGAGGAAAGGCAGAAGAAAGCAGTAATGGAGATGAGAATGAGGTACAGAAAAAATAGCAACCAAGGATACAACAAATCATATTACAAATCTGTAATAGAAATACATACGACAAAACAACTTTATTTTTATAATTTGTAAAAATCAATTCTTATCGTTCTGCCTGCTACCTGCCTGCCTGCCTGCCTGCCTGTCTATCTATCTATCTATCTATCTATCTATCTATCTATCTATCTATCTATCTATCTATCTATCTATCTATCTATCTATCTATCTATCTAATCTCATCTAAGGAAAGCTTCCCTTAGGGTATTGCTTTGATAACTCACATGCTTAATAAGATCAAATGATTTATAAATGATTTAATTGGTTGGATTTGGATTATACTGGCTGGATAGATATCTTTACTCTCCCTTATTTCTGTCACTTCCCTACAAAGTGTTCCAAGAAAAATAGAATGAAAATACAAAGGAAACCTTGTCAGTATTCAGTTTGTTAAATGGATCAAACAAACTATATATTTTGTTTCTCTTGATTGTTTTATTCATGTCATTGTTGTCTGAACCATCAATACCCCTTCCACATTGCATAGTTAAATCATAATAACTAGCTGTTGGAGAAGGGGGAGCCCACACAGAGAGCAACCTGTGGGATCAAACATGAATAACTTAATTGGTAATAGGCTGAGCCATTTACCGCAGAGCAGATGCCAGCCTGATGACAGCATGAAGAGAATATTCCATGAAGAGATAGGGCCATTACTGGTAATTACAGTTAATCATCCACAATAATCTTTACCAAGATACAGATCAACACTGAGCACTAGCCTAACAGGACCTAATGAGGGTAATGGAGGATGAAGAAAGCTTAATTAAACCTGTGAAACACTGAATGACCTGGAACAGATGATGCATTGTTATTTCACCTTCTCTTCCTCTGGCTTGCCACCGCCTCACTGGTTAAACCAAGGTTGGTTATGTGGAAAATGAGTCATATAGCAAAGAATGCATTTTGTATCAAATGCAAAGGGATCCAAAGTCCCTGTAAGGGATGTTGTTAGACAAACAAACAAAAAATGTTGTGGAATCACAGAGATAGTCTTAGTTTTGACTACAAATGGAGGCAGGACCATAGAAAGCAGCTTTAATAACAGTAGCACAATTGTTTACACCAGAGAAATTGATACCAGCTGGAATAAAGACTTGCCACACATGAAAAAAAGACCTTTCATGGGTTCAGCGTCTACAGGGGAGCTACGTGTAGAAACAACAGTAGAAACAATCTGCTGGCCTCAATCCAAATGTGGCATAGCTTTTGTAGTAGTTATACCTGGGCTTTTGTATTGGAGTATCCGGATACAGGATCACTGTTTGCATATTCAAAAGTTATTGAGTTTAATTTCTTCCAGCCCAATGCTGTAGTGTAAATGTCCTTTCTGAGTCCTTGAGCAACTTCCATGCCAGTATTTTGCATTGAAGCATACAGAAAGCAAACAAATTCGCAATAGCTTAGCTAATATCTATATTTTGTCCCTCATATGGCCCTTGCAATTGTTTCTAGAATACTTCCTAATACCTGTGCAAAGAAGCCCCTTCTGTGTACCATTGGGATGCCTTTCATCAGCATTGCCAGCTCCTGAGGATCAAGTTGCAAGTAAATTAATTCATGATTTGTAAATGGTGTGCCATTTACTCCCACTTTAGCTTTGTAGTTTATGCTCTTCTCTTGAATAACATGCTTCTCTTTTATGTTTACTGAATATGCATATTTTCTCCTTTCGTGCCTCTTTTTCATCTTGTTCTCAACTGGAATTATGAATTCCCTGGACAAGCAAGCAATTCCTTCTTCTGCTTAATGAAAATGTGATTAAATGAATGCCATATTTGGTCAAATACAAACATGTCCTTGTAAAGCTAAGATCGTTTTGTTAACATGTTGTTTAAAAATATTTTTATGAACAAGACACTGGGGACATCCTTTTTCCATCAAAAGGGCACATTAGGGGACAAAGAGAAGTAATTACACAACAGGACAGGAATTCAAAGCCACTGATGATATTATTATGGTTGGTTACACAGTCAGATGTTTACACTGGATTTGGCATTTTTATCCAGTCCTTCCCAAGTACCTAGGATAGGCAGATGTTGTTTCATGATATTAAAAGTATCATCACAGGATGTAAGCTGTTCCAAATAAAGTTGCCTTTTGGAATTGACTGATGGTGATTTTGTCAATGTCAGTGGTATTCAACTGGTACTCCAGACGTTTTGGGATTGCAACCAAGGAATCTATTACTATTGGTCTACCTTTGCTTTCTTTTGCCATGTAAGGAAGTGTGATAGTGTGGCAAATGTTTTTGATGTTTACTAGCCACATCCTGACTTGTTCAGTATTGACAGCAGAAGTGTCAGTACAACAGTAATGGTGATAGTTAGTCTCCTTGAAAGACTCATCTTTTGTTATTAGCCACTTCCAATCTATCAACATGGACCAACAACTGTGTCATCCATTATTTCATTCATCTTTGCACAGATTTGGTTGTTTCTACTGACTCCTGTTATTTCTAGACATTTGATTATCCAATGATGTGGTAGGGAGTCAAATGCTTTCTTGTAATCACTCTTAACTACATTCAAGTTAATCTTCCTTCTCTTCTAGTTGTCCAAATCTTTTTAGTTAGGGCTGATCTTTTCTTTTTCTGCTTTTGGAACTGTTTCCTTTCTTGGGGGGAAAAAGCCTGTTTTCAATCAGATGCTGTTGGACTGCATAAGCTATCATACAAGTTGGCAATTTGAAAGTTGTTGGTAAGCATGTAATTGGCCTATAATTGGATTGGTTCTCCCCTTTTTGTTGCAAGTTTCATTATTGGATAAGATTTGTCAGATTTTAACTGATTTTCAATTTTACCTCTTTGCAGTACATTGTCAAGCTGCTTGGCAATGAAGGAATGCAGTCTAGTCAGATTTTTCAACCAAAAATCATGCGGTTCACCTTCACCTGGTGCCAACCAATTCTTGATCTATTTTCCTGTCATTTTTCTACATCATACAGGTAACAACTCAAGTATGCTTTTTTTTTTTTTATCAAATAAGACTATTAATGACTTTTTCTGCATAACTTTTTCTCATTGATAAAGATTTGGCAATATCCTCTAAAACAAATTTCTTTTTTGCGTGCAGTTTCGCCTCAAAAAAGCAGATATTTTAAAATTCAATTGTCTTTCATATACTGTATACTTATTTTCCTGAGGAAAAGTTAATGGATTCCACTCTGCTGTTTTCCACAGAGTGGAGTTCACTTGGTGGATTCATTCGGTGTGACAAAATATATTCACGTGAGATTTATTATGTTCTGAAACCAGCATGTTTATTAGAATCTGATGGTTCAAATAGGGTAGCAGGATAAAAGACAGGCATTGGATTTTTCGACATTCAGCAGATTGTTGGGACTCTGTTAGTTACATTTTCTAAGCATGGATTATTTCAGTTTGTTTGACTTGGTGAATACACAGAGGTGTGTTATTTATGACAATATTAGTATTAACTGAAGCGTACACATTATTTTTTCCTCTTAATAACTCTTAAGTGTTATTTTGTAGCTATTTTCTCTTTTGTCAGCAAAGAAAATCTTTGAGCTGTTAGAAAGGTGTCTTTAACATACTCTGTTGCTTTCTCACCGCTCAGTAAAAAAGAAAACTGATAAATTGTGTTTATGGTTAAACACTTTAGGTGGCTCCTGGAAAGGGAATTTCTTGGAGACACTTTCATTTTAACAAAGCTCTGAAAACAAAGAGATTACTGGATTTTTTTTTTTTACTTAATTATAGTGTGTTCCTACATGTCTAATATGCTATTAATTCCAAAATAACCCCCATAATCCTTAAAAAGGGAGAATCAGAGATCTACTCTGTTTTTACCTGTATTCCCATCAGCAATTATGCAGGCTAAAATCACTGAGCTGCCCAATTGCTAATATTATTTTATCTATTAAACATTATTATTGCCAACAGTAAATTGATTCATAGTTAAGAGACAGACTGAAATGTCTTCTTAATAACAATATATAAGGTTTGCCCAAGAGGTGGTATGGTATCTAATAAAACATTTCTTCGTGCCTTATAAACTCCAAATAATATTTGCTTCTGTCATTTCTATATCCCAGTTTTTAAGTCCTACATGGCAGGATGTATTATGTTCCTGGCAAACCAGGATACATGGCTGGCAAACTGGCATGAAAGAACACATGGTGCCAGACTACTTCAATTTTAGATTTTGTGCATTTGTGCATTTGTGTATGCCTCAGATCTAAAAGATAGATGCACTTAAAGCTTAATAACAAAGATGTTGGGATAAGAGGTTAAAAAAACCCTCATAGGTCTCTCTCTCTCTCTCTCTCTCTCCATGTGTGTATTATTGTTAACTCGGGGCCATCATGCTTCCTCAAATAATTTGTGATATTGTATACAATAGTATAGTGTAGTGTAGTGTAGTGCAGTGTACTATAGCATAGCATAGCATAGCATAGCATAGCATAGCATAGCATAGCATAGCATAGCATAGCATAGCATAGCATAGCATAGCATAGAATAGAATAGAATAGAATGAGTTCTATTGGCCAAGTGTGATCAGGCACACAAGGAGTTTGTCTCTGGTGCATAAGCTCACAGTATACCTATAAACAAATAAGTAATAGGTCATAGGTCATAAATCATACATCATTAGTTACAAGCAACAATTGATAAATCATAAGAAACCAATCGGAAAAGATAGTAGGAAAGATGAGAAAAGATGAGAAATGACACAGTGCTATGGGAATTAAGTGTTCAGCAGAGTGAAGGCGTGGTGCAAATATCTGAGTTTTGACCCTTGGAAGTTTAAGAAAAGGCCCTAAAATATTCTTATCTCATGCAGAGACCATCTCTACCAGCTTCCATGAGCAAAATCCAAGTGGAAATGGATTTGACTTTCTGTGGGTTGTTTTATGTTTATCTGCATAAGATGAGAAATTAGGTTAATGTCTAAGAAATGTTGTGCAGCTTAGTTCCTCAGGCAAAGGATGTGGGATTAGCAGACATATTTTTATTTTATAGTCTTTTCATGGCTGGGAGCCACCCTTATTTTATTTTTCCTCTTGTGGGCTAAGACAACAGTGAGTGGGATGATTAAGAAATCATACATGATAAATAAGGGAGAGGGCTCAAATATTGCATTTCTTCTGTTTTGGGGGATAAGTTAATACAGTATATTAAAAATATGCTGACTTTCTAAGTTGATAAATTAGGGATATGGTTTATTTAATACATTGTATGTGGCATGCCATAAACAAAAGTCCACACATTTATTTATTCATGCTTTCTTCTGCATTCCTTTCCCATTTTCTGTCTGTCAAGTTCTTAAAACAAAACAAACAAAGAAAACAAGACATTCTTTCACTGCAATGCCCGTTTTCTACAAACAACAAATTGGGCTACAGGACAAGATCTTGAAAAGGACAATCTCCTTTCACTCATTTATAAAGATTGGTTCAAAAGCTTATTGACATTTAAGAGAATTTAAAATCTCTTCACCTTGATTGACAATACTGTGTGCTCCTTCATATCATGGTTCTCCATGAGATAATGAAAATTCAGAACTGTATGTTTCACATACAGGAGTATTTTTCTGGGTAGTTTCAAAAACAACCTTACTCTCTGCAGAATGTCAGCACTGAATGTATTTTCAATATGTTATTTTTGTTTTTCTCTATAGGTACAGTGCAAGAAATTTGAAAATAAAGACAGTGATGTATTGGAAATGTATTGTCCTGGAGCAATAAACTCTGAATCCTTCAGCTGTATGTAGCCAAATTAATTCCAAGTCTCAAAAGGTGCCATGCTCATCCTGGTAAGTTTGTACTAACACTAAAGTAGAAATGTCCACAATGGGAATAGCATGTGGTGTTGCTAATGGGCTGTAAGTTTTCTTAATAAACTTGCAATTGCAATAGGGACAGCCACCCCATGTCTCCTGGTATAGCAGTTATGTAATACATGACTGCCACAGCTGCCATTTGTTATCAAAACACATTTCTCAGGTGGAAAACCACTAAAAACACCGATCATCTTTGCCAAATGTAAACAATTGCAGATATGAACAATAACAAGACTCTCTTAGGCTTATACTATGTATCAGCCTTACTATTTCTGAATAGTCAGAAACCATATTGTGAAAGTGTAGCAATTGTCAAAATTCAGCAGACTACTTGAAAAAGAATCTAGGAAAAGCATCAACAAGGATTTGGGAAATTAAAAATTACAGTCTTGGACAATCTGTTTCCAAGCACATTTCTTTACAGGCAAGGATACACACAATGGAGTTCTTATGATGTTTTCTTGGATATAATTCTTAAACAGTCAGCAGAGCTTGCTCCCTAATAACTGTTCACAGAAAATTCTTATTTCAAAATAGTTGTATTTTGTTATAGTTATTTCAGAATGACTTACAAAAAACTAAATATACTGTAGGGAAATACTTCTAGTCTCAGAATTCAATCTAAAGCAGTGGTCACCAACCGGTGGACCGTGAGAAAATTTTGGTGGTTTGTAGAGAAATGTCACCCCTCCCCCAAGCACCCCCCCCAAGGAATTAATCCAGGCTGCACAGGAACACAAGGCTGCATTGCTCCCATGGCTCATGGGAACACAAGGCTGCATTGCTCCCATGGCTCATGGGAACACAAGGCT
>BHEV01042446.1:0-18227 GCA_004319985.1 Emydocephalus ijimae
GAGGTGGTATTTGCTGGTTCTCCGAACTACTCAAAATTTCCACTACCGGTTCTCTAGAACTGGTCAGAACCTGCTGAATACCACCTCTGGTGGGGAGGGAATGGGATTTTACAGTATCTTTCCCCTGCCACGCCCACCAAGCCACACTCACAGAATCAGTAGTAAAAAAAAAAATTGAATCCCACCGCTGCTATCTTTGTCTTATTTCTCTTCAACTTTCTCCTGATGTGTGATGCAGTATCATGACAGCATTTATCACTATCATTGCTCCCTAGGAAGATAATACCTGCAGCATGGCTTGGTTTCATCCCAAAAGTGCTCTATAGTATGTGCCATTGTAATGAAGCAACTCCCATAAGCAAGGAGAAGAGATGGTGCACTGTGATTCCATCCATGACTAGGAGCGTTGGATGTCATCTGGTGGAGCTGGGTTGCTTCACAGAACAACTTCAAAAAGTTATTCTGTACAGAATTCAAATGATACTGAGAAGTTCTAAGGGAACATCTCTTGGAATGGACCACCTTTTCCAGCAAGAGACTCTTGAAAGGGTCAGAAATTGCCATCTAACTGCAGTGGGATTTCATTTTCTTGTCTACATTGGAGATGATGGCCTAGATCTGGGTGGGCCACATGCAGTATACAGCAACTCTTTTACATGAGCACATCAAAGCCTTTCTGTTGTGAATGAATACATGTGTTAATAAAGTTATCAAGAGCTTGAAGTCAAGTGCAGGGTTCTGGCCCTGCACTTCTGATTGGCCATTAATGGCGACATCAGATCGGTCCATTCAGGTGAATCTGATTGGCCATTAACGAGCCTCTCCTATTGGTTAACGGAGCTCGCGCTCCCTGTTTTTCATTGGTTGAATATCTAATAAGTTGCATATATAAGGAGGGCCGTTGCAGCCATTGAGCTGAGCTGTCACAACATGTTAATAAAGAGTTTTGAAGTTCACTGTTTCACCGGCTCGTCTCCATTCTTCGCGCCCATGATCAGTACTTAACACTGGCGACGAAGGTGGGATGTGGAGATGTCAGAGCTGACTAAACAATAAAGAACGATAACCGAGCACGTGGCTGAAACGCACAATGGCGGAACCATGTCCGGCGGCGTCATACCACCTGCTCCATTCGACCCAGCGCAGGAAGACTGGGACTCCTATATGGATCGTTTCCAAATGTTCTTGGAAACCAACAATTTGAAGGATGCCACTACTGGGAAGAAACGGGCGGTATTCCTAATGCATTGAGGGCCGACCGTATTCAAGATGGCCAAGGCACTAGTGAAACCGGCAGAAGTAAAGTCTATGGACTGGGACGTCCTCAAACCTCTACTGAGAGCCCACTATGCACCAATTGTGCCAACACTTGTTAGACGGCATGAATTCTACCAGAGAAGTCAACAGAAAGGCGAAAGTGTTGCTGATTTCATAGCTGATCTCCGGAATCTGGGAGGCCTATGTGGTTTGCCGACCTAGAAGAAGCCCTGAGAAACCAAGTAATTCTGGGATTAGAATCACCGCACACGCAGAGTAAGCTGATGGCGAAAGGCGACATTAGCCTTAAAGATGCCATCGCTGAAGCTACTGCAGCAGAAGCAACCAGGAAGTCGGCTGTCCAAATGCGCCGCAACCACACCCTGGTTCACCAACCGACCCGCGAAATCTCACCCAAGTCAGAAGGGCAGCTGTTAACGGCCCACCACGAGGACCTCTCTTCGTCATCAGACAGCGACGAAGAAGAGGTCCATTGACTTCAGTCCAAACGGGACCAATGCCAGAGATCTCAGTACCAATGCGCTGGTTATGGGGCAAGCCACCCCCGATCAGAATGCAAATTCCTCGACGCGCTCTGCCATGTGTGCGGGAAACGAGGCCATATCGGACGGGTCTGCAGAAGCCAAATAGGACCCAGCCAGCCCTCGAGGGGGACTAACTATCACCAACCAACAGGAAGCCATCCTGTAAGGCGAGAACCAGTGAACAACCAATGGAACAACCACTCCTACAGAAACAAAACCTAAACCACCCATGAAGCGAGAAGAGGCTCACCAAACTATCACGATCGGTCACGCCTCCTCTCTGGATGCCAAGAAGATCCAAGTTAAAATGGCCATTGAAAACCAGCCCTGCCTGATGGAAGTAGACTCAGGATCGTCCCTCTCGATGGTTTCCTGGAAGACCCTCAAGCAACTCATCCCTACTGTCCGGCAACAAGACCTCCAATTCCAAAGACTCATACTCAAAGACTATCAAGGGAATCGGATTCCAGTCGTAGGATCCAGTCGAGTCTGGGTATCATTCAAGAACCGTACAGCATTCCTACCCCTGAGTGTGATCAACAGGGACCGGCCTAGCCTGTTAGGCCTCCAATAGTTCGCTCCACTTGGAATTGAAGTGGCAGGCATTCACCGAATCGGTAGCAGCGACTGGGAAGAGGACCTCGTCCAAGAATTCCAGGACGTCTTTGCAGAAAAATCAGGCGAGTACAAGGGGACCCCGATATCATTTAACCTCAATCCCAAAATAGATCCCATCCACCTTAAGCCTCGTCAGGTTCCATTTGCCCTTAAACCAAAGATTGACAAGCAGCTTAATAAATTAATAGCCCAGGGTGTGTTAGAACCAACCGATCACTCTCCCTGGGAGACCCCAATCGTTACACCCATTAAGCCGGATGGGTCAATAAGAATTTGTGAGGACTACCGAGCCACACCCTCCAACAAAACGCATATCTGGTACTGGTGGTGCAGCACCTCCTCCATTCCCTGGGGGGCGGAAAAGTCTTTGCTAAACTAGACTTAGCCCAGGCATACCAACAACTGCCGGTAGACCAAAAAAACGGCAGAGGCACAGACAATCGTTACGCACCGAGTTGCCTTTAAATGTAACCGACTCCAATTCGGAGTGAACGTAGCCCTGGGAATCTTTCAAAGTTTGATGGAAAGACTATTACAAGGGATAAAGGGCGTTGTCCCATACTTTGATGATGTGTTAATCGCTGCCCCTACCCCAAAAATTTTACGGGATCGCCTGAGGTTGGTTCTCCAGAGATTCAAAGACGCAGGTCTTAAAGTGAAGAAAAACAAGTGTAAACTGTGTACGGATCGTGTCAAATTTTTAGGATATTTAATTGATAGTCATGGCATTCACCCTACCGATAGCAAACTGAGAGCAATCAAGAATGCCCCAAAACCCCAAAATAAGGCCGACCTCCAGGTGTTTCTAGGCCTTTTCAATTTTTATAATGTTTTCCTGCCGCACAAAGCAACCATAGCCGAACCCCTACATCATTTATTGGACAAAAAAGCAATCTGGGTATGGGGACATAGAGAAGAGCAGGCATTTCGAAATGTAAAAAAATTATTGACTTCTGACGCTGTACTAATGCAGTACAATGAGACTTTGCCGTTTACGATCACGTGTGATGNTCGGGGAAGGCCATTCCCCACGCCAACGCATTGAGCCGAGCTCCACTTCCAGAGACCATTGATGACCCCGCACCTACAGTGACAATGTTGCAGATTGAGACACTTCGAACACCGCCATTAACAGCCCGAGATATCATGATGGAAATGAAACGCAACCCCACCTTAGCACGAGTTCTCAGTTGGGTCGAGCGCGGATGGCCATTGGACCAGGTACCTGATGACTACGCCCCATTCAAGAGTCGACAAACAGAATTGTTTTCACAGAAGGGCTGCGTTATCTGGGGAGATAGAGTCGTTGTCCCAGAATGACTACAACGAGCAGTACTAAGAACCTTGCACGATGGCCACCCCGGCATCGTGCGCATGAAAGCCCTCGCACGTAGCTACGCGTGGTGGCCGGGCATCGACAAGCAGATCGAGACATGGGTCAAAGCTTGTCACAAATGCCAGGAAGTAAGCAACGCCCCACCGAAAGCAACCCCAACCGAATGGGAAACACCACGGGGACCCTGGTCCCGTATTCATCTGGACTTTGTGGGACCTACCAAAGGCCACACATTCTTGTTAACAGTGGATGCCTACTCAAATTGGCTCAAAATCCATGAAATGAGGAATACAACAACCGAAGCGGTCATCAAGAAACTAGACAGACTATTTACAACACATGGATTACCAGATGTTCTGGTATCCGATAACGGACCCCAATTTACCGCATTGTCCTTTGAACAGTACCTGGTGGACTGCGGTATTCGCCATGCGCTGACTTTGCTGGCGCATCCTGCGGCCAACGGAAGGGCTGAGCGCATGGTACAATTCGTCAAGAAAACACTGCACAAAATGGACTATGACAATATCGAAGAAAAAATAAACCGGATACTCCTTTTGCAGCATATCACTTCGCACAGCGTCACCAACAAAACTCCCACTGAGTTGCTAATGGGGCGGAAGCTCCGCTCCCACCTCGACCGGCTACACCCATCGTACGAACCTGAGAAACCACACGGATCCAGCGGGCGATGCCGTACCTTTCAGGTAGGCAACTTGGTACTCGCTAAGAACTTGTCGGGTGATCCGTTGTGGGTCAAGGCGACTGTGGTCCGAGTAACCGGCCCTAGATCGTACCTCGTGAAATGTCGCGATAATAGACTATGGAAGCACCATATTGATCAGCTACGATCAAGGCTGCAGGCAGGGATCTCCGAGTCCCCTGATTTCCAAACTGAGGGGGGAGGAGATATGGAGGAAGATGAACTTGAACTAGCAGAAAGCTTTAACGACAGCGAAACGGAAACACGTGAAGAAGAATCAGGGATGGGAGTGAGCTCGCCTTATGGTGATACCGAAGATGTTGGTGACAACGGAAATTCGAACTCAGAGTTAGAGGCACCCCTTTCGCCAGACAACGTCCTACCTCAACAAGATTGCAGCCAAATACCGGGTGCACAACGAAAGTCAAATAGACTAACAAAACAACCGGCCTACCTCAAAGACTACGTAACCGCACCCTGTAAACGGAACCCGGGGGGAAGGGGTGTTGTGAATGAATAAATTTGTTAATAAAGTTATCAAGAGCTTAAAGTGAAGTGCAGGGTTCTGGCCCTGCACTTCTGATTAGCCGTTAATGGCGATATCAGATTAGTCCATTCAGGTGAATCTGATTGGCCATTAACGAGCCTCTCCTATTGGTTAACGGAGCTAGCGCTCCCTGTTTTTCATTGGTTGAATATCTAATAAGTTGCATATATAAGGAGGGCCGTTGCAGCCATTGAGCTGAGCTGTCACAACATGTTAATAAAGAGTTTGGAAGTTCACCATTTCACCGGCTTGTCTCCATTCTTCGCGCCCATGCTCAGTACTTAACACTTTCCTTTCCTGATTGTTTAAGAATCTACCCTACCTCTTCTCAAAATATTTTATAGGTTTGTGGGGTCCAGGAAGAACCTATATAAAATAGTAGCAATTTAGCTCACCAACGATGTGTGGATCAACAAAGGAGGAAGCACACAAATGGCAGCTTATTTGGGGCCAACACTGCAAAGATCTATATCTGCTACCGTAAATCCAAAATAGCAATTCCAGACTATCTGACAAGATTCAGAATATCTTCTTACCATATCAAATCTTTCCGTTTGCAAATTTGGTGGGCTACAGACCATGTTTCCCTGAA
Organism: Emydocephalus ijimae; assembly: GCA_004319985.1. Lineage (NCBI taxonomy): Eukaryota > Metazoa > Chordata > Lepidosauria > Squamata > Elapidae > Emydocephalus > Emydocephalus ijimae. The sequence goes on from BHEV01042446.1 coordinate 5,599, forward strand.
AATAAGACCTGCTCTTATTTTCTTTTGGGCCCCAAAATAAGCACCAGGTCTTATTTTCAGGATGTCTTACTTGCTTTCCTTAGGACCACTGCAGCTACACCTCCCATGACCTGACACCTGTCCTGCTGCTACTCAAGCTTCTTTTGCAGCCACTCACGGCCAGACACCATGAGGCTGTTGTGCCGGTGCTGCCGCTTGCGACATACTGTTGCGGGAACAAGCAGCATGATGAGCCTTGCAGTGTTCTGCCATGACCAGCAGCACCAGCCCAATGAGCCACGTGGTGTCCTGCTGTGAGCGGTGGCACTGGAATGATGTGCCGTGTGCATAAGTTGGGCAGCAGCGCAACAGGTATCAGCAAGTGGGAGGCCTGGCTGCAGTGCTCCTAAGGTAAATGGGTGTGGAATGCATTCCACTCTAGCTTGATTTTTATGCCCGTGCCTCGCCCCACCTCGTACAGCCAGATGATGGGCAGAGATTAACTAGGGCTTATTTTGGGGGTAGGGCTTATATTAGGCACAGGCATGAAAATCAGGCTAGGGCTTGTTTTCCAGGTAAGTCATATTTTCAGGAAAACACAGTAATTCAAACGCAACTGAGATTAGATGCATTTCCCCAATTGCTCTATTCCCAATGGATTCACTCACCTGTTTACAACCAGAGGTGGCATTCAGCAGGTTCTGACCAGTTCTGGAGAATTGGTAGTGGAAATTTTGAGTAGTTTGGAGAACCGGCAAATATCACCTCTGACTGGCTCCGCCCCCTTCTATTCTCTGTCTCCCGAGTCCCAGCTGATCAGCTGAGTCTCCTTTGGTTGCCCTATGCAGGAAAACAGAACTGGAAAACAGGTTAGTGGGGTGGGGAGGGGAATGAGATTTTGCAGAATTCTTCCCCTGCCATGCCCACCAAGCCCACAGAACCAGTACTAAAAAATTTTGAATCCCACCATTGTTTACAACCACACATTTCCCTTACACGTTGCTCTCTTTTTTTGGACTACAAATCTATTCAATTATTCCAATAGCATTGCTGGCTGTATCTGAGGAGAATTGTACCTCAAAACATCTGGAGAGCAGTGAATTGGGGGAGGAAAATATCTTCCCGTGACTATGGAGATTCTGTCATCCAGGACATGGTTGTCCCAAATATGCTTCTTCAAAAAGCAATTGGACTTCCTGTGTTTTTTTTTTCTCTTGATGACATTTCACTTCTCATCCAAGAAGCATCTTCAGTTGTAACTGAATGGTGAGGAATGGAAGGATTTATATTCCTTGCGGTCATCTGGTCATTAGCACTCTCTTTGAGAGTCATTGAGGCTTCTTGGGATTTATTTGGGTCACCTGAATTAGAGTACAAATCGGTATGGAACCTTCTTGGGACTGCTGAAAGGACTGTGTTGTAAACAGGAGATAATGTTGTCATATCCACTCCACTTCTATTGAAGGGAGGTGTTCAGTTTTAACATATAAGCCTTCTTTTACCCCTCTTCCAAACCTGTCCTCTCTCTCCAGAATATGGACTTCTCTGTCTTCAAAAGAGTGGCCTTTTTTTGTACTTGGATTTTTGTCAAGCATCACCTGAAGATTCAAAATACCCATGGAAGATTTGTCTGCCTCCTTTCCTGCTTTGCCAGTTCCACTGAATAATGTACTTTTGAAAGTATTCACGTTCACCTGGATTGAATGTTACAGTGAGAAATTGGTATAATTCTTCACAGGGTGAGTAGAAATAGAATATATTTATTGTCGTCTCATGTGTTATGTAAATATTCTGAAATCATTTGTCAGTCTCCCCTCCCTCCTCAAAATGTAGACATATTCTTAATTTAACTAACTGATAAAACTGTTAATGTAAAAACCTTGTCTTGGTATTGGGACTATGTTTCCCATCAACTATTGTCCTGGAATCTGTGGTTAGACTGGCTTCTAAGTCTAAACAAACAAGTAAATAAATACTCTCCTGTCCCCAACTACCCATAAAACCATCTCTCTCCCACCCCCTCCCTCTCTCTCTCATATAGAAATACAAACACACATATTTATATTTTACCAGTTGAAGTACGCTGATTTAGTGTGATACAATCAGGGTTGCAGTGCAAGTCTTTCTGAAATTAATCATAACACTCCCAATAATTTAATAGCTTTGTTTATTTAGTAAACCCTTTGAGTAAGTACGTGACAATAATGCATCTAATTGATGCATGGAAGAAGATGACGACCACTATTTTTTCTTTGCCTGAAGGAAAAACTTTTTTTTTCAAAGCTACTGATCATAAAGCTTGCCAAGTTAGACTAGCAGTGTTGAAAGTCAGCTTCTAAGGAGTAATTAATTTTATTTGCTGTTCATAGATTGCTAATCCTTAGTGGCACTTGCTACTAATAGCATGAAATTAGTTTGCGTGCACAAACAAAATTACTTATTCAGTAGTGTGTATTTGATTTTCTGTACTAAGGACGAGGCAATACCTGAAGACTAAATTTAACTTTTAATGAAAGGATTGAAGGAAGAAAGCCTTGAAAGATTTTTCAATCATTAAATATACAGGGATATCAATTAGCATGAAATAGGTAGTCCTTGTTGAATTTGATGGAAAAGTAAGTTTTAATATATGTAAATTAAATAGTTAATTTTTAAAGGACCATAATGATATGTAATAATAATTGATACTGAATTACTATTGCATGTTTGTTGTATGTTCTATAAAATGCATATGCATATACATATATACATATACATAGTGTGCAGAGGTGATATTCAGCAGGTTCTGACCAGTCCTGGAGAACCAGTAGCGGAAATTTTGAGTAGTTCGGAGAACCGGCAAATACCACTTCTGACTGGCCCCACCTCCATCTATTCTCTGCCTCCCGAGTCTGATTGGCTGGATCTTCTTTTGTTGCCCTGCACAGGAGAACGGAGCTGGAAAGCAGGTTAATGGCGTGGGGAGGGAATGAGGATTTTACAGTACCCTTCCCTTGTCATGCCCACCAAGCCACACCCACCAAGCCATGCCCACAGAACCGGTAGTAAAAATTTTTTAATCCCACCACTGATAGTATGGAAAACCCACTCAACAGATGATCATCGCAGGGACAATGTAATTTGTGATTTACCTTGAGAGAAGAACCAGTTTATAGCTCCCTGAGATTTGTTGATTTATTTGACTTAGATTTAATAAAACCATGCATGCTTCAGAAATGATTTGGAAGACACGAGCAGACTTTACGCGAGTATAGGATATCTCTGTTATTCATGAAAGTAGGCACTATATTTTCCAGGCTTCTGAAAGTGAATGAGACTGAAAAGATTTGTATACTGCTGTAAGGAATAGCATAGAAATAGGGTACTGTATATTTTGTGAATGATTTTTAGAGCGTGGAAAGCCCTAATGTTTAATACATCATCTTAAAATGTACGCACCTTAAAATGTGTGATTTCTGTTATAGAGTCCCATGCATACGGCTCTCCTCATATGGAAAATTCTACAACTGCTTGATGAGTGATTACCCTTAACTGAAGCAGGGGGCCAATATAGGCTCCAACCCAGGATGCTATGTAGGTTAACACAGCTTGTTAGTGTCTTCAGTGCCAATGGGGTCTGCCAGTAACTTGTTGGAACTGGATTGTGGGAATGAACTGAAAAACCACATTTGGCCATGCAAAAGCATTGATAATTTTGATGCAGTTTCTTTTGATCTAATCTAATTCATGGGTTTATTATAAAGATAAAATGGACATATGCCCCATGGGGTGAAGAAAAGGGGGAAAAGAATGAAGAAAAATGGGAGAGGGGAGGGGAGGGGAGGGAAGGAGAGAGGAAAGGAAAGGAAAGGAAAGGAAAGGAAAGGAAAGGAAAGGAAAGGAAAGGAAAGAAGGAAAGCCCAGCTCATGGAAGAAAGCTTCTGGGTTAAGGCTGCAAAGTAGGATCATTTCATTATGGGATGTCCTGTTCTTTAGCTGTGTCTGTGCTCAAAAAACTCCGGCTCCCTAGATAATAATCTTTGGGATAGAGCAAACTAGCACTGTGGCTGCGAAGCAACTACTTGACACAATTTCTCTCTTTTTGATTTTCTGTGGCTCTTTAATTCAAATGTACAGCAGTTTAAGTCGATATATACATATATAAACCCCAACACTCTCTATTAATTTGAACACATTTAAGCCAATGGCAGATAATGCACTTGGGAGAAATAATGTCCAGGGCAAATATAAAATGTAATGATGCCATTCATAAAGCAGTTAAACAGGAATAGATTATGTTGATTGGGATTTGATAAGACCTTGGCATTAAGATTTTATTTTTTATTCCCTAAGGCACCTTCAATGATTCCACAAGAAATTCTATATGCTACAGATGTGATCTCTACTATATAAATTATATAAAAATCTTGTGTGGTATAGTTTTCTCTCTTCCAGTTCTAAAACCACACAATCCTAGAATTAGATGAAGCTTAGTGATCATCCCTTTTAATTCTCTATTTAACCTGGGATCTGCACTGCAGGATACAAACAAATCATGCCTGAGAGATGGATGTTCCTCATTTTTCAAACAGAAGAGTCTTCCTGAGTCGGAACCTCAAGCAACTCTTACTTTTGGGGTGTTCTCTTAACTTCTTTTCTCTGAAAATGACCTTTCTGCAATTTCAGTCTTTTTATTTTTAACCTGGTCTTCTGCAGCTACAAGAAATAAGTTTTCTTTTCTATCATTTTGTGGGGTCTCTCTTTTTTGTGTAACACTGCCATGGTAAGTGCCGTGCTCAAAGTTTCAACCTCCTTTCCAAATTAGAAATTTTCTAGGTTGTTCTGCAACCCAACAGGACAGACACAAACTTCAGAGAATAATTAGGACTGCAGAAAAAACAATTGCTACCAACCTGCCTTCCGTTGAGGACCTTTATACTGCACGAGTCAAAAAGAGGGCTGTGAAAATATTTACAGACCTCTCACATCCCGGACATAAACTGTTTCAGCTCCTTCCCTCAAAACAACGCTATAGAGCACTGCCCACCAAAACAACTAGACACAAGAACAGTTTTTCCCCAAACACCATCACTCTGCTAAACAAATAATTTCCCCAACACTGTCCAACTATTATAAAGTCTCAACTATTATTACTATTAATCTTCTTATCACTCCTTATCACCCATCCCCTCCCATTGTGACTGTGTGACTGTAACTTTGTCGCTTGTATCCTTACGATCTATATTGACTGTTTCCTAGTATGATTTGATGGCTTATTGTACTCTATGACTATTATTAAGTGTTGTACCCGATGATTCTTGACTTTTGACAAATGTATCTTTTCTTTTATGTACACTGAGAGCATTTGCACCAAGACAAATTCCTTGTGTGTCCAATCACACTTGGCCAATAAAGGAATTCTATTCTATTCTATTCTATTCTATTCTATTCTATTCTATTCTATTCTATTCTATTCTATTCTATTCTATTCTATTCTATTCTGGCATATCTCACTGGCAGAGCAGCTTTGTAGTACTTTTCCTGTTCTATCTGTCTTTACAGTGGACAGAATTCTTCTTAATCTGGGTATTAGGACAGATAGGGATACCAAAGCATGTATTGACCAATCACAAAATAACAAGAATGATAAAAGTGAACTAAATTCTTTAGCAGACACTGCATACCTTGAAGAAGCTCATCTCCCAGGTTTTTTTTTCTTGTTTGGTTTATCCAGTCTTTCTAATAGGTTGTTATTGTTGTTGTTATAATTGTTATTATTATTATTTTTTGCCCTGGTTTGCAGTTGTAATTCCCACCAATCAGCTTGTTCTTTATATGAATGTGATCACTTAAGGATAAGCACAGCCACAGATCTCTTCATTCCCATTCTGCACTGTATATTTGCCTCTAAACCCAATGCTTTATGATTCCATGATAACATTTCAGTTCTGACTTCAAACCTTATTAAGAGTGTAAGGCAATAAAAGCACTAAAATAAGTTTGTTTGTTTGTTTTTTAAATGATTTCAAGGCAGGTGTCTTTTATTTGTCTTGTAAAGCATTAAATACAAGCTCAGCACCTAAATAAATAATAATGAATGATAATTAGTAGCGAAGGAAGCAAGTTTCAATTAATAAAACATCTCTGCTCTGAAAAAAAGACATTTTAAAGATGTTATTTATTTATATTAATGTGCTCACATGGTTTGTATCCTTCCTCAATTCAGCAAGCATTGAGTGGCTCATATAAAAAAAAAAATTCAGCTAAAAATCAATTTAAAAAAACCAACAAAAATAATTCAACCATAATTCAAAGTGGTCTTGCAGTGGAACAACGGAGGCCCCAAACACTTAATGGAAAAATCACAGTCTTCGTTGCCTTCCTAAATTCTAAAAGTGTGGGAGCCATCTGAATCAGAATCAGAATAGAGCTGGAAGGGGCCTTGGTGGTCTTCTAGTCCAGCCGCTTGTGCAAGCAGGGGATCAGATATCATTTCAGACCAGTGACTGTCCAGTCTCTTAAAAACCTCCAGTGATGAAGCCCTGACAACGTCTGAAGCAGTGGTGGAATTCTACTGGTTTGGCCCAGTTCTGCCGAGCCAGTAGCGCCGATCAGCAGCAGAGACCGAATCAGTTCTCTCCAACACTTCTGCTGTTGGGCCCAGTTGCCCACCTGGGCTCCCATACTAATCTTTATTTCCTGATTTTGGAGTGCAGCTGCTTTGCACAGCAGAACAGATTGCCACGTGGCGGCTGCTGAAGCAACAGGGAGAGTACAGGATTTCAGGAGGCGAGTTGGAACCCCTCTGTGTCTGCACAAAGCGTGCCCACCAAGCCGCTCCCACTGAACTGGTGGTTAAAAGGTTTGAAATGAACCACTGGTCCAAAGGCAAGCTGTTCCACTGGTTAATCGTCCTCACTGTTGGAAGTTTCTCCTCAACTCCAGGTTGCTTCTCTTCTTGATCAATTTCCACCCCTTGTTTCTTTGCTTGCCTTCTGGTGCTTTGGAAAATAGGTTGACCCTCCCCTCCTCTTTGATTCCATAGAGACAGAGCTGCCGTTTAATTTCCTTCTAACACCCCAAGACAGGGATCTGAACCACCCCTGGCTGAGTTGATCACATAGGATAGGCAGATTCTACCTGAAGACTTGTAGATAACCACAAACAAACGTGGAATCCGTTACATGAGTATAGCACAGCAAGTGTTCGGGGTGGCCCGGTTCCCTGCCAGGATGCCCAGCAACGGCTTGTGGTCCGTGATGATCATGAACGTGCGGCCGTAGAGGTACTCGTGGAACCTCTTCACTGCTGCGACAATGGCTAGGGCCTCCTTGTGCAGCTGGCTATAGTTCCGCTCTGGTTTGGTGAGTGTCCTGGAAAAGAAAGCGATGGGTGCTTCTCTTCCATCCGGGATTGTGTGGCTGAGGATGGCGCCGCCGCCGAAGGGTGAGGCATCGCATGTGACGGCAAGTGGTCGGGTGTCATTGTATTGGATGAGGACAGCATCCGAGGTGAGCAGGTCCTTGGTTTTCCTGAAGGCGGCTTCCTCGCGTTTCCCCCAAGTCCAGGTAGCCGCCTTGTCCAAGAGCCTATGCAAAGGCTCCGCCGCGGTCACCTTTTGGGGCAGGAAAACATTGCAAAAATTAAGCAGTCCCAGAAACGCCTGTAGTTCCATTTTAGTTCTGGGTGTGGGGGTCTCCTTAATGGCTCTGATTTTGGTTTCGGTTGGGTGGATGCCATGCCAGTCTAGGAGGTACCCCAGGAACTCGACCCGCTCTGTGTAAAGTTGGCACTTTTCCCTCTTCACTTTTAGCCTGGTTTCCTTGAATTTGGTTAGCACCTGCCTTAGCCGACCTTCTAGTTCTCACTGGTTGGTTGCCAACACCAGCACATCGTCGAAGTAGGGCACCAACCCCTTGATGCCTTGCAAGAGTCTCTCCATGAGGCTCTGGAAAATTCCAGGCGCCACGCTGACTCCAAACTGGAGTCGGTTACATCGGAAAGCTCCCCGATGGGTGACTATGGTTTGCGCCTCTGCGGTTTCTGCATCAACCAGCAACTGTTGGTATGCTTGGGCCAGGTCGAGTTTCGCAAAAACCTTGCCTCCCCCCAGTGAGTGTAGAAGATGCTGCACTACTGGGAAGGGGTAGGCGCTTTGTTGCAAGGCGCAATTTAGGGTGGCCTTATAGTCCCTGCAGATTCTCACTGACCCATCGGACTTGACTGGGGTGACTATTGGGGTCTCCCACCGGGCATGGTCAATTGGTTGTAAGACCCCTTGTTTGACGAGCTTGTCAATTTGCTCGTCAATTTTTGGCCTGAGTGCAAAAGGTACCCGCCGCGGTTTTAGGCGTCTCGGGGGAATGTTAGGATCTAGGCTGAAGGAGATGGGGGGCCCTCGGTACTTGCCTAGGGTGCCGTCAAACACTTCCTGGAAGTCCCGTGCCAGTTGCTGCTCCCAATCAGTCTCGGTGATGTGGTTGATGCCCATGACTTTGATGTCGAGTGGCGCGAACCATTGCAGTCCCAAAAGGCTGGGTCGGTCTCGGTCCACAATTGTCAGGGGAAGCTTTGCATGCAGCCCTTAAATGTCACTTTGAATTTTCCAGTTCTGACTACCGGGATGCGGTTTCCCTGGTAGTCTTTGATGATTAGTCTCTGGTTCTCCAGTCCCTTCTTGTGGATGGTAGGCACCAAGCGTTTAATTTCTTGCCAGGCGACCATGGAGAGGTAGGACCCAGAGTCCACCTCCATTCTGCATGGCTCGCCTTCGATGCCTACCTCCACGTAGACTTTTTGGGCATCGGTGGTTGATGCGTGGCCAATGATGACTATCTGGTGGGTTTCCTCCTTCTGCCGGGTCTTGCCACCTCGTCGGGTTTGCCCACTCCGGTCCCATCTGCTGTCGGCTGGGCGATCTCAGGTTCTGGGGGGTGTGCTGTCCTGTCTCCGCTCGCTGTGGTCCCGCCGTCTGGGGCTGTAGGCTTTCTTTAATCGGCAGACGCGGGCGATGTGACCCTTTTTGTCGCAGTGCCGACAGACTGCATCAAAGAAACGGCCCTTGGATCTAGGATGGTCGCCTCCGCAACCAGCACACGCAGTCCCCGACTTACGACCCTGCTGGCTGCACTGGTCGCGTCCTGCCTGGAGCCGGTGGATTTCCTCCTCCTTGTCCGAGGTGTCGGAGGTGGAGTGGAATTCGCCATGGTGGGTGGTGGTCTCACGGTGACTTGCTTCCAGTTGGGCCTCGGTCGCCCGTCCAGAGTCAGTGGTCGCGGTGCGGTCTCCTGCGTCCGATCTCTGCATGCGGTTCGCCAACTTCCGGGTGGCCTTGGCTGCGGTGGCTTCAGCGATGGTGTCGGCGAGGGCGATGTCGCCTTTGGCCATCAGCCAACTCTGTAGGACTGGATCCCGAAGTCCGAGCACGACTCGGTCCCGTAGGGCCTCGTCCATGTCGGAGAATCCGCACATGCCTCCTAGGTTCCGCAACTCTGCAACAAAGTCGCTGATGCTTTCGCCCAGTCTCTGGTCCCGCTGGTAGAAGTCATGCCGCCTGATGAGGGTAGGCATGGCGGGGGCGTAGTGGTTGCGGAGCAAAGGTTCGAGGTTGTCCCAGTCCATCTCTTTGACATCAGCGGGTTTCGCGAGGGCTTTTGCCATCTTGAACACTGCGGGCCCGCAGTGTGTCAGGAAGACGGCACGTTTTTTCGGCCCAGTGGCGTCCTTCATGTTGCTGCATTCGAGGAACATGAGGAATCTGTCCGTGTAGGATTCCCAGTCCTCGCTTGCGGGATTAAAGGGCGCGGGCGGAGCGATGCTGGCCATCTCGTCGGTCTTGCTTCCGTCGGACACGTGCTCGATGGGGTTCAGCCTCGGGATCCCATCCTCGTCGCCAGTGTCGTGTCCGTTCAGCAAGGAGACCAGGAGGCAGTGACTATGGTTTCAGCTCTTTATTTAGCCCCCGGAATCGAACTGACTCCAAGGGAAAAACAGCGGCTTTTTATTCTCAAGCCGCGGCAGCCGCGGCCAATGGCACCACTTTGAATCTCCCGCGATTCGTATCCATCAATCGCGGGAGATTCTCAGCGGGCCAATCAGCGCGGCTCGCTAAACCAATCAGATCACCCCGCGCTTTGACCAATCAAAGCACGGGGTTTCAAGAATGCAAATGAGCGTACAGTACNACGGGGTTTCAAGAATGCAAATGAGCGTACAGTACATTACCTTTCAACATTTAGACTGCTGTAATCTGCTCCGATTGAAGCTGCTCTTCAAAGGTGCCTTCCATAAACGGTCCCAGTAATGTGGGGTTTTTTAATTCTATTTTTATTTTATTCAGAAACAAAGTTAAAATACAAATACAGAACTTCAATTCTTCAGCGAGGTTGGTGGGATTGATTCAAGTCTAAGTCGCTGAATTCTAAGTCTGTAGAGATGATATTTCTTTCCAACAAACCTACTGCTTTCAGATCACATTCCTTTTGTGAGTCTAATTTATCTATGGTTAGATGCATCTGAATGTTTTCCACAACCATGATCATTTCATCAAACTTTTTTTAAAAAAAGTTTTCAAATAAATATTGCATATTACTTGTCTTTTTTTCAGATATGTTTGCTTGTCTGTAACCTTGTTGCTCTGGGTAACTTGACAATGAGAGATAAAAGAACACAAGAATCCTTAGAATGAAAAAAAATAGCAGGGAAGATCTTTTCTGAATATTTTGATGCAAAATTAAAAGAAGACTTTAAAAAAAATAAGCTCCAAACATTTTACAAATCAGTAAAATGCAAAAAAAAAACAACCATAGTGAGAGTCCAACATAAATGTAAATTACAGAACATGCTGTGTTTTCCTAATGAAAAAGCAAAAGTTATTCAAAATAACAACACAAAAGAAAGGGAAAGAGAAAAAAAATCAGATAAAATCCAGCAGCGAGTTAAAATAAATTAGCATTCAACCAGTTGGTCAACTTTTAAAGATAAAAAGCAAAATAAAACAAATGATTCAAAAAGTAAAGTTAAAAACCAGGCATGCTTAAGAAAATGAATTACTGAAAGGAAAGATGGATGCCCATGACTTTCTGACCGCTCACAGGGGTAACTGGAATCTTCAAGACTCTACTTTCCAGATGGGCCCATGGCTGTCTAAAAGCCATCTTGGATCATTCCTAAGTGCAAGTGCTCCCATTCAAATCCAGGTAGCAGCACTGCCAAAGAACTAGCTTTGGAAGCCAAATCAGCAGATCATTAGCAGGGGAAATAAAAGTTGCTACTGTTCAGCAGCCATTTGGGGGAGGAGTCCAGTAATGTGGTTTTCAGTCATGATGGTAGCATAGCTATCAATACTAAAAGGACGTCAAGTGGTGCATGGACACAATCTGTACAACCTTTTTGCCACAGACTCCACCTGCTATCAGTCAGAAGCTACCAATGGAAGAGAATTCCTAAACTGGCTATTAACTCCTGGAGGAGTATGCTTTCATCAGTATGAGGACCAACATTGAGTAAGTGGTGTTTTGAACTAACTTGTCATCCTAGGATTCAGTTTAATCTTGGTTTATCTTTAGTTCCAAGGATCAAGGGAGGATATGCAATGCATTTTAGGACAGACAAGAGATGTACAAATGAGTAAATCTCATTTGTACACATAATGATGAATCTACTCCCTATAGGTTTGTAAACATTTTAAACAGCATAGGGAAAAAAATGATCCTGGTGGCAAGGAGTGACGAGCTTGATCAATAATCCCTTAACCCCATTGCTTGGATCCGCCTGTCAGGAAAGAATGGATGCCTTGGAAAAGAGTGCTTCAAACTTTCTTAAAGTGATCCAGAAGGATATAATTGTAGAAAATAAGAAATGCTGTACACTTGAGAGATCTAATAGGATCAAGAAGACTGCATTTCCTCCTTCCAGAGCTTAACACAAGCCATCTACAAGAGCAGCCAATGGGATTTCTGTCCCACATCCAGTTATATTTCAATTCAAGTAGGTTGCCTTGTTCCTTAACAAAAATATTAGACAATAGGGCAGCAGGAGTAGGGCACAGGTTCCTATTGTGGACAAGGCCAGAGGAATACATGGAGAAGGCAAATCTTGGCAATTAATCATACAACCACTTTAGGTCCATCAATGAATTTCACTAGTTATTAATTAACATTAATGCACGGTGAATGATGCAAGGGAAGAAGGAAGTTTGCTTTTTCTGTTGTTCATTTTGCCTACAGCATTTGGTCAATGTACTGCTATTTCAAGATAACAGAAAGCTCTGGAAAATGAATATTTCTTGGATATCCTGGCTTTGCTATTGCACTCTCCACCCACTTTTCATTGCACAAGGATTGCCTTATGGATTTAATCAAAACAGAGTTACCACATCTCAACTGCATTAACTGGCAGAGACATGGTTAACAAAGTAAGCATGGCAACAGACCAGCCAATGGGAGTTGACAGCCTGAGTGGGGTTTGGCTCTGCGTGCTTTGCTGAGAAATGAAAGAGAAACTAGACTGAGTTCTGCTCTGAGCTGAGTTGCTGCTTGTGTTTGTGTTATGTCACATTGAAAGGATCTACAAGTGGTATTGTACATTTACTTTTTTTTTTTTTTTAAAAGAATTTTATTAATTTTCTACAAACAAACAAGACAAACAAAACATTAAAACATCAACTCTCA
>BHEV01042447.1:0-16909 GCA_004319985.1 Emydocephalus ijimae
GGTGGTCCGCAGAGAAATGTCACCCCCAGAGCACCCCCCAAAGCAATTAATCCAGGCTGTGTGGGAACACAAGGCTGCACCGCCCACATGGCCCACAGGAACCCTCCCCGCCCACTCAATCCTTACCTGGCAAACTTGCCAGCTAAGTTGCTATTTTTCCTTTTTTCCCCCCAACCATCAGCTGTTCTGCTGTGCCAGGAGATTTAGATTAGCTAGAAAGCAGGAAATAATTGGATTTCTTGCTTTCTAGCTAATCTTTAGATCTTCGGCTCTGCTTTTAAGCAGAGCCGAACCTTCCTTAGGACTGAAGCTTCTATTTGTCAGTGCAGACTCAGGTATCCGATGCCAGAAAGATAGATCTCTGAATGAATCTGTGATTCTATGAGCAATTCAATCTGCCTGCCTGCTTTGCCTGATTTTGGGTAAAAGTTGCCCTTTTTTAATAAAAAAAATCAGTATTTACATACATGGTTTATTGTGAGTTAATTTTGTGAGTTTGCTTGCAATCAAATTTTATGTGACAGACTCGGTTAGCCGATTACAGATAGATCTCTGAGTGAATCTGTGATTCTGTGAGCAATTCAATCTGCCTGCCAGCTTTGCCTCATTTTGAATAAAAATTGCTTTTTTTATAAAAAAAATCAATATTTACATAAATATTTATAATATTTACATACAAGCCATGCCCAGCCAGTCACATGACCACCAAGCCACACCCACAAATTAGGCCATGCCCACAGAACTGGTTGTTAAGAAATTTGAATCCCACCCCTGTCTCTCTGTGCTTGTGTGTGTGTGAGGGAGAGAGAGGTTAGATCAGATCTCTCTCTCTCTCTCCTCTCCCCCCCCCTCTCTCTCCCACTAAAGTCAGCAAGCCACCATCAGTCAAAATTCATATTAGTGGTCTCCAGGATTTAAAATTATGAGTTTGGTGGTCCCTGAGGTCCAAAAGGTTGGCGACTCCTGGTTTAGGCAACTGTGGTCTTAAAAATATTTGTCTATTTATGACATATCTATCTCCTGTCTTTTATACAAATTTGAATAGAAATTATGAAAGGACTTTTTAATAAGTTCACTATCTTAGGCAACATTTTTGCCTTCACAGATTTTTCCAATCATTGCCTTTCCCTTTCTTTTCTTAATTTATATGCCAACCATCTACCTGGTTTGTTTGCAAACTCAAAATATTTTGTGTAGGTCAATTTTGTATCTATTTCCTGTACTGTTAACATAGATAATTGTTGTGGTAACAATTTGATATGGTATAAAATCAGAGTCTGGCCTTGTCATGACTATTAATGATTGCTGAGATCAAGAAGCACTTGCAAACTGAATATGTGCTTTCAGGAAAAAAAATCAGTCAACAAAAAGGTTGAATCTCAGTCTCTGATCCTTTTAGTCATCAGCATACTGATGTTATCCCAGATGACCTCTCCAAAGAGCTTCATGCAGATGTTGAGTAGAATAAAATAGGTGTCAACCTTGAAGCTAACCTGACCAAAACCATCTTGGAAATTTCAGTGTTGCCACAATGGAGCTGAGAGGGGGATTTGAGATAGCTGGGATTTTGTAGCCAAAACAAAATACTTTCTCTTGGGAACCAAGGTCATTCTCACACCTGGTCAGAGGAAGGAGAAGTGATGTCACCAGACAAACAGACAGTACTATGATTGGACCATGTGACTGGTTGTTTTGAGAAAGTGACAAACTTTTATGTTTAATTAGGTGAAACTGTGGGAACCTTCACAGTCGGTCTTTACAAGATCTGTACTGATATGATGTATTCAGTTATTTTTTGAGGAATACCTGCCTCAAAGTTTTGCTTGTATGAGTCTATTACCTGGAACTCTGACAATGGAGATAAAATGAAACCATCTGGGACAGACAATGATTAAGTCTTGAGCAGTAGTCTTCCAGCGTTATATTTCGGGCATGGCCTAGTACAGAGGTGTCAAAGTCATATCGGGACTTTTTCCCCCTTCGCTAAACCGAGCGTGGGTATGACCAGCACGTGATGCATCCAGCCCGTGGGCCAGGAGTTTGATAGCCCTGGCCTAGTAAAAGGTGCAGAACCACAATCAAGCAGTTCCCTTTTGACTTAGGTCCTTCTGGCAGTTCAGAAGAGTACTATAATTGATAACACTTGAAAGCTGCTAAGAAGTCCAAAAGAATTAGCAGGGCTCTCCGCTCTACATTTAATTCATGGTGTAAACTTACAGACTAAGGCATCTACAAGTGTTTCAGTTCTATATCCTGGATGAAAGCCTGATTGAAATGGAAATCTGAGTCTGTGTTATAATTGGGAAGGTTTACTGAGTTGAAGCTGAGGTGCTTTTTTAAAATAAAGTCTTACTGCTTCATGGCTTGGAGGAACACATCTCTCTGCCAGTGGGCATTATACTGAGTCAGACCTTTTTATGCTACAACCCAGTAGTTTCCATTTTTGGAGATCAAAATGATATATTTGTTAATGGCTTTAGCCAATTTTGCTAATCTAACCCTCAGATAACCCTTCAGGTAAGACTGTTTTCTCTTCCATGAACATTTCTACTATTAATCCATGCTCTCTTTTGGTTAAGCAACTGCATCCTTTGGTTTAAAAATTAAAAAAAAAACTTAAAATCTTGTGTGGTTTGTTCCACCTGCCATTTTGGTATTACTGATGCTACATGGTTGCTCTTTCCTGTCCACCTCTGTCAAGCCTATATGGATGGCATTTTTGTAAGAAGGGGCATTAACTTTCTGTTCTCTGTAGCTTCCTGTTTCATTCCAGATACCCAACGTTGCCTTGCTTTCTTTTTTGCAGGAGACAATCGTTTCCGGATGTTCTTTGATGTGGTGGTGATACTTTTCTGTGTCCTATCTTTCATCTTGTGTTCCCGCTCAATTATCAAGGGGCTTCGACTGCAGCATGTGAGCATTACTAGAAAAGGGCATTCTTTTCCTTAGTGGATTCCTGTAAGCAGGATGGAAAAGGACCTTTTTGTGCTGAACAGCTGAAAAAATTCAAATTTTCCATGAAGATGGGAGGAGAAGCTGGCACATTTCTTAAAGTATATTGCTTGTATATTTAGAATTGTTTCCTATAAAATTCAACATATAACTAGAGTCTAGTGCCCTGGTTCATTCTGATCTGGTTTGTCCCTGCTGTGCTTCTTCAAGAGGTGCAGCACTTTGGCATTTCTTCTTCTTCATCTGCTCCTAACTTTAATTTTTGAAAAGCAGAAATAGAATTTGAAGATTACATTAACATTTACAAAGCAACCAGATTTAGCCACAAATGAACATAGTTTATTTAGGACAGAGTAATTATTTGCAAAAGAGAAAAAAAAATTAAAAGAGAAAAAAAAAGGTTTGCCTGTATTAGTCAATGTTATAGGTGGTCCTCGATTTATGACTGGTCACTTGGTGACCATTTGAAGTTCTGATGAGAGCTACTTATACCCTGGATTCAAAGTTCTGATGGCTATCCCCACAATGTCATGACTGCATGTCAGGTCCTCACAACCAGTCCTCATTTATGGGTGTATGCAGCATCCCATGGTTCCATGACTGCACTTTATGATAGTTTTGGCAAAAAACAGCATTTACTTCCATTTTTCAACAAAACTGGCCCATAGAATACAATCGATTCACATAATGATCACTTTACAACTGCCACAAAAAGGTTGTAAAATTGAGTCAATCATATGGGTGACCAAATGAAGAACAGTCTCAACTTATAACTGTGATGGGCAGGCTCCATTATACTCATAAATTGAAAACTACCTATATAAAAAATGTTCTGGGGAACAGATGCAAAATTAATGCAGGTTTTCTTGCTATGGCAGTTGGCTTGTGTAATACCCAGAATTTGCAAATGTTGAAATAGAAGTAGGAGAACATAGTAGAAGAATTGTCAGCTGCTTTTATTCTGCAGTAGAAATGTGCAGAGTATTTTGAATTTGAACAATTACAGGCTCAGACATTTCTTGTAAGTCCAAATCCGTGCTGGTATACTTCCAGTGAAACTGAAACACTGTTTTGTACACTCCTTTCTTCAACATTGAGTTTTCACTATCATCTTTAACATTTTACAGGACTATTTTTGGTTGACCAATTTTTGCTAGGTGTTACTGAGTGACTAGCATAAGAAATATGGTGACGTTTGAAAGGAAATTGTTCAAATGATGAAGCAGTCTCTCTCCTGGTCCTGGTTTAGGGGAGATGAATAATTTGGCACGTCCCAAGTCTTTAAAACTAATCTAATCTAAAGTTAATTGTATTCAATGTGCCCTCTTGCCCTGATGCAAGGGAAGGAGATAGAGCAGTGCAGTGAGGCAGGGTCACAGGTTGGCAGATTTTGTATTTGATGATAGACAACTTGTTCATAATGGTTCTTTTTTTTATAAAGGAGTTCAGCCGGTTCTTTCAGCAACGCTACAGCCAAAATATCTGTCTCTCTGATCGCATGGAATTTCTTAATGGCTGGTACATTTTGCTAGTGGTGAGCGACATCCTTACAGTGTCTGGCACAATAATGAAAATTGGGATAGAGTCCAAGGTAAGCAGGTTATGACCTTCAGTGCTTGGAATATCTCAGATTTGGAACCCAGAGCTATGAACAGCCTGTTCCAATCCCTCCTCATGGAGTATCTCTGCACAAGATGTTCTTTACTTGCAGAACTTTGCTGACTATGATATCTGTGGCATCCTTCTGGGTACCTCCACACTCTTGGTCTGGGTTGGAGTCATGCGCTACCTGAGTTTCTTTCAAAAATACAATGTAAGTGGAAAACATTTTTTTCTTTCTTCCGAGTGCCAGCCCCAGGTTAGTAGTGGCAAAAGAAAGAGCCAGTAAAAAATATAAGAAGCAAATCTGGGAGTTCCTATCTTAAAAAATTGATGTTGGACTCCTCAAAGTATGAAATCCTGCCTCAGCCATGTTTCCAGGGCTGTTACAGCCTCAGTTTGGATCACATCTGCCTTGATTAAAGGTTCCAGAGCCTAATCTCAGACTGCCTTTTCTTCATGTCTTCTAGATTCTCATTATTACCATGAGGGTTGCCTTTCCCAATGTCATTCGCTTCTGCTGCTGTGTGGCAGTGATCTACCTGGGCTACTGCTTCTGTGGATGGATAGTCCTGGGTCCCTATCATGTCAAGGTAGGAGAAAATGCCAAGCATGAACAGAAGATGCAGAAGTGAACCAGTGATTAAAGAAAGTGCTGTTGTAATGCAAATTGAACAATGACATGCATCTTCTTTAGAAGAGGTTGCAATTACTTTTATTTTGAAGACAGAAGCTACAAAGGGATCAAAGTTTCTGAAGCCTTTGAGCTATGGATGGGTTTCTAATGTGTTCGTCTCCCTTCCATACCAATACATTTCCCAGAGCAGTTGTGAGAGCTTCACAGAAGTAGAGAGAGGAGGAAGTTTTTGCTGCCTGTGACATGTCATAATTGCAGGAACCCCTTTTATATGCTTGTTTTGCTTTTGTGGTGTCCAGATTTTGGGTGTCTTTTATGGATCTTGATCTATTCTTTTGGTTTCAGTTCCGCTCTCTCTCAATGGTGTCTGAGTGTCTATTCTCCCTCATCAATGGGGATGATATGTTTGTGACATTTGCCAGCATGCAGCAGAGCAGCTACTTGGTGTGGCTTTTCAGTCAACTGTACCTGTATACCTTCATCAGCCTTTTCATCTATATGGTGCTCAGCCTCTTCATTGCTCTTATCACTGGGTCTTATGAGACCATCAAGGTTAGTCTTGCTAGAAGTTGCCAGTCCTATATAAAGGAAAAGGTAAAGGTTTTCCCTCTCCAGTCATGTCTAACTCTAGAGGGCAGTGCTCATTTCCATTTCCTAGCCAAGGGAGCCAGTGTTCTCATTTCCATGGTCACGTGGCTAGCATGACTATACACCAGGGTGCACAGAATTCCTTCCTACCGAAGTGGTACCTATTTATCTACTCATATTTGCATACTTTTAAATTGCTAGGTGAGCAGGAACTGTGGCAAGTAATGGGAGCTCAGCCCATGTGTGACGCTTGGGTCTCAAACCTGGGTTTTAACTACTGTGCCATTGCACACCTTGCTAGTCCTATATACAAGATAGAATTAAGCAGCTTTGCTCTGAATTCTACAATGGCATCTTGTACACTTCTTTATCAGATACATTTTATTCCTTTTCTAACTTTACTACCTTAAGAAGAGAGGTGGTATGAATACCTGGCAGAATAAATGAGGGCATTGCAAATATCTCAGAAGGGATCTCCCCATGTTTCTTGAACAGTAAAAGTGAGGGGAAGATGATAACTTTCAGGTCTTACAATAAATATAGAGCTGGTATCCATTGTTTTGTTTCTTATCTGCACTAACTCGCAAGGCCACCCCAGTGACAATAACATGTTTCTCTTTTCAGCATCAGTGTGAGGGGGAAGCATCTGTTACTCAGCTCCATGCCTACATAGCTGAATGCAAAGACAGCCCCGAATCTGGCATGTTCCGCAAGGAAAACAGTTCATCATGTTCTATTTTCTGCTGCTGTGAACGGTAGGGTCTGTAAGATAGGTATATGTCTGCCTTTGTTCCTATCAATTTAGGACTGGGTAATTTGGATTACAAAGCACTGTGGTTATTCCAACAAAATCCAGCATTTAATCCAGCTATGCCTTAGAATCCTGAAGTGCAAACAATGCTAGGGAGCTGGATGCATGTTGTGTTCTTCACTGGGAGGAGAGTTTAATAGCTGTCTTGTTTCACTTACAGAAGCCCGATGCAGGAGAATGTGTTGGTGGTGAACTGAGAGCCTCATGGGAACAAAGAGGACTGTTTTGTTGCTTCCTGATGGACGGTTTGGGAGACAAAGTGCCTGGAAGTGGACTACAAATAAGCGAAGAGTGGTCTTTAATGACAGGGTTTGGGATATGAGAGATAGCAGCTTGCAGTGTGAGCCCTATGTCTGTTCCCTACACAGCTGTTGCAATAGTCCTCTGACTAACAAGACTGCTGGGGGAGAAGGAGGAAAAATAGCTTTTTAAATAACCTTAGTAGGGCGCCATTAGACTTTATTGAAATCACTACAGTAGATCCCATCTTTTTCAAGTTGGGTGAAACTAGGTTTGCAAAGCGTTATCACAAGAAATGCACAACTTTTTAAAAATAACTTTGTTTTAGAAGAAGAAAAAGGAATAGTAAATAGGACATGGCAGGAATAATCAAGGCAAAACCCTTGTGTTACCTCTGAGATCCTTAAGTCACCCATGCTTCCACTGGTTATTTCGGTGAATCCATTTGCCTGAGAAAGGACTGACCCAGTGGCATTATTCTTCAAGCAACATACAAAGGAGTAAACTTCTCTCGAAAATAAAATATTATCTTCTGATTGTTACCTGGAAGGTTCAGAATGCTATAGAATGAACTGAAATTAATGAGTGGGGTTCAAAGGGGCAAAAGCAGCTACTTCAAAATACGGAGCAAGACTTCTTCCATCTTTTTCTGTTCAAGAGTGATACACGTATTTCCATCTTAGCAGTATTCTACTGGTCTATGTAGTATTTCTAGGTGTGTCATCTGTAGTGAACATTGCTTGTTTACTGTGACATTCTGGTCAATTCATTTTTTCTGGGTTGCAATTTCTGTGTATGAAGAATAGATCATGCTCATTTATCAAGCATAGAGTATTGTACTTGAACAGGAATATAAGTAAATAAAAACATTTAGCCAGAATTGAAACACTCTTGGCTTCTAGTAGCAGAACATCTTGTTTTATTCAGAAGAGGATGATGGTAGCTCAGGATTGGCAGCCTGGCTTGGAAAAATTCTGTCAACCAATTGGTTATTTTTGTACAAAATGCCAGAATGCAGATATTTTGCAATTTGGTAATGAAGAGACAATATCTATGTCATCATTTGAATGAGAGACTGACCCTGCTCTTTATGGGTATCAGAATTTGAGCTGAAAACTCTCCTCACTGTAATGCTGAAGTGCCCATCATCCCCTGAAATTCTGTCTGGTCTAGTTCTGATCTCTCCTTCGGTGACTCTCAAGGCTTGTCTCACCTGATAAAGTTGCTTTGAGCAGATAATCTTACAGATGTATCATTTCATCTTCAACTTTACAAAATAGCTCATGACCCAAAAGATGAAAAGCACCAGGTATTTTTTTTACTTCAGAAGCAGAAATTTAGGAATTGCCCTTTTGGACTTTGATTACAGGGTGGGATTAATTATATCCTCCCACCACTGTATGTTCCTGTCTATTAAATAACAAGTTAGTTTTAAAAAATCAAGTGACACAAATAATATTAAATAAGGACCAGTTGTTTTAAAGCAGTAATTTAATACAACTGTCACAAAGAATACAATATTAATTTGAATTTTTCCTGTTAGAATTTATGAAGTACAGTTTTGGACTACAAAAATCAATTATTTATAGCTAACAGTATTATTCTAATAAATAATTATGAGAAAAACATTATTTTGGTTTTTCATAATGAATACTATGGGTATTGTCAATACTGCAGCACTGTAATCTGTATATTTAATATCAAAAACCTAGCAACTGCAAAAGACCAGTTGGTTTTACAATGCCTATCCTGAAGCCTATTCTCTATCCTATCCTGAACTCTATCCTGAGTCTATCTTGAAAATGGTGAATGAATGTATTTATGCAGGGCTTCTGTAGAAAAGAGTCCTTACTCCTGGCTTTTTTTATCTGATAAGTCCATTCTTTGTGGTTGAAAGAACAAGCAATTAAAGATGCCTACAGCTTCTGTTCTGGACGTAGTGTCAGATTTTATTTTCCTGGGCTCCAAGATCACTGAAAGTGGGGACTACAGCCAAGAAATTAAAAGACACTTGCTCCTGGGGAGGAAAGCTATGGCAAATCTAGACAGCATTTTAAAAAACAGAGACATCACCCTGCCAACAAAAGCATGCGTAGTCAAGGCTATGGTTTTCCCAGTTGCAATGTATGGCTATGAAAGTTGGACCATAAGGAAGTCTGAGCAGCAAAGAATTGAGGCCTTTGAACTATGGTGCTGGAGAAGACTCCTGGGAGTCCCTTGGACTGCAAGGTGATCAAACCGGTCAGTCCTAGAGGAGATCAAGCCTGACTGCTCTTTAGAAGGCCAGATCCTGAAGATGAAACTCAAATCCTTGGCCACCTTATGAGAAGGAAGAACTCACTGGAGAAGAGCCTAATGCTGGGAACGATTAAGGACAAAAGGGGACGGCAGAGAATGAGGTGGCTGGATGCAGTTGGTGTGAGCTTAAATGGACTCAGGGGGATGGTTAGAGGACAGGAAGGCCTGGAAGAAAGTTGTCCATGGGGTCGTGATGGGTCGGACACAAATAACAACAGCTTCTGTTATTTGATTCTCAACAAGGAGTATGTATCGCACATTTGCCCAATGTATTGTATGTGGAAAGTGACTTGTTTTTACCTGGAATTTTGCATAGGTTTTGTTTGTATGTACACTATACTTTCACCAGGATGCATTGAGGGAGGTTTATGGTATATATATTTGCATATAACATTAGATACAATTGAGTTTGCTTGTCCACACAGATTCTTTGCTCATCATCCATGTGCCTTTTAGTAGGTACTCTAGTGTTTGAAGGGTGCAAACACATGAAGGGGCATTTGAGATTCTGAGAGGTTCTTGGTGCTCTCTGAGCTTGGTTGTTTTCTTGCAGACATTTCATTCCCCAAGCTAGGTAACATCAGTGCTAGTCTAACACTGACTACCACTGATTAAATTACCTAGTTTGAATAATGAGACATCTGCAAGAAAACAACCAAGCTCAGAGAGCACCAAGCAACCCTCATTTCAACCTTCAGTTACAAATATTCTCCTGTATTGATTTGAGATTCTGGCATTCCATCTTTCTTTTGCTGAAGTTGTTAGATAATCTCTTTGTTACTCTAACCAGAGTCAGTTTGGTGTAGTAGTTAAGACCTCAGGCTAGAAACCGAGATGTTAGCCCCACCTTAGGTGAAAGCCAGCTGGGTGACCTTGGACAGATCATACTTTCTCAACCCTAGGTAACAGGCAGTGACAATTTCCGAAAAGCCTTTTCCAAGAATACTGCATTCAAATAATTTAACAACCAGTTCTCTGGCCTAATGACTGGCTGGCTGGGTGGGTATGGCCAGGGGGCATGACAGCACTCAGCCTCCTACAGTACTCTGCCAGCCAAAACGGGACACAGGGGTTAATTACAAAATGTGGGCCTTGCTTTGTGACATCCAGATCCAGCAAGCAAGGGGTGTGAACTGCACAGAAAATACACTTTGGTTTGGTTATAAAAAAATATTCCCAAAGTCAGAGGTACACTAAATGTAGACTGACTTTTAGCTACACATCTTCCCAGCAAACAACAAATTTTGAAGCTCCAAGTAAAGAGGATTCATTTTAGGATGAGTAACCAGTTTGCTTCAGGCGCTGCTGTCTTCCCTTTGCTTTCGAAGTAAAGCGAATTATTTTACAAAGCCTCCCCTGCCCGAGAGGGCAGTCCAACCCCACGTGGGGAGGCTAATTTCCCGGGGCCTCTTCCGTTCCTCCCCGACCTCCCTACACTGCGCACCTCTGACGCGCCATTCCCTTCAGCCCAGTGAGCTTTTCCACCTCAAAGAAAGGCCAGGCGGCCGGCTGCAGAGGAGCAGCAGTGGGTCCGAGCCGCTCACAGCAGAAACAGCCACCACCCTTAGCCCGACGCGGGGAGAATGAGCGAGGTTAGCGCCCGCCAGCCCATCCTTCCCACCTCCGCGACTCGGTTTCCCCTACCGGCGGGTCCTCCTTTCTTGCGGAGGGCTGCGGGGGAAGGTGCTCGCCCGAGAGGATCTCTCCCTCTCTCTCCCCGCAAGGTCAACGTCTGCACTGCGGACGAGAGGGCTGCAGCCGGTTCCTCCTGCTTGCTGAGGTGAAGAAGCCGCGGCTCGCCTGGCAAGATTTGGGAACGAGGGGCAGGAGGAGGCACGCACACACACTTTCCCAGCTCTGCCCAACCCTCGCGGCCCTGGTGGGCAGCGAGCGCCACCCCACTGGACCCTCCACTCATCCTGCCAGGGCCGCGCCAGAGCCGTAAGGCCTGGGCAGAGCTGGGAAAGCAACGGTGGAAGGTCTCCCGATATGAAGTGCCCCACCAACACAGGCAGCACCATATCCGGGCATGCAACAAAAGTACTTCCTAACGGCAAGCCCCCCCGGTTTCCCCATTTTGCATGTTTAATATGGGGCTTAATTTGGGGGGAGGGGCTTAATTTGATTTTATACCAATGAAACATGGTGGGGCTTCCTATTGGTGGAGGACGTATTGTTGGAGAAACACGGTAGAAGCTGGCAAGATAGCACTAATAGCAATAGCATGTATGTATCTTTGTATGTATATAAATAATATTTTCAGATGCATTTTTTGCCATTTCTGTTATTTCCTTTTTTTAAAAAAAAAAACTAGACTTGCTTCCAATTTGTGCCTTCTGGCAAACTGCAGTTTTCTTGACAAGAGATCTAGCTTGGCATTGCTTTCGTCGTAGATCTGAGGGAATTTTCTTTCTTTTTCTTTCTTCCTTTCTCTCCCCCTCCTCTCTCTTTGTTTCTCCCTTTTTCATCTCTCATTCTCTCCCTCCATTTTCTCATTTCTCTCTTTTTCTCCACTTTTTTGGGAATTTGGTAATCCATTCAAGACAGGATATTTTGAAACTTCCTGCAGCGAAGTCTGAACAAAGACAGAATGGTAGGATCATCCCTCACTCAAGATCCAAAACAGGAAGGCCATTAAGCTACAATACCTTTTCAAAACAAGCTTCATTGCATCACCCCCAGAGCAGTCCAAATTTCAACAAACCTGGGAGCTCAGATAAACACCTGAGATTTACATTTCTCTTTTAGTATTTTGCCTATAGAGCCAGCTATGACCCCATAGGAATCTAACAACAGCCAATAGAATACTTGTTCTTGCACAGGAACAAAAAGCTCAAGCCCAAAAGAAGGTATACAAAACCCCCACTCTCAATTCCATTTTGTCAGCTGCCCAGAACCACAAACCAAGGTGGTTCTGCTTCATCAATAAACCATCTTTCCAATCAGCCTCCATGTTTCCAGTGTCTTTCTCCCAGCTTGGAATTGAACCAGATGGATATTTCTTCCCACAATTGCACCAATCAAAACAGTTACTATATGAAAAAGATTTTGTGATAGACTGCACCTAATGATTGCCATTGTATGAATAGGCAAGCCTCCCGTGGCAGCTATTTTATGTGTTTGTATATCTTTTAAAATGTCAGATGTAACATTAAGGGAACCCTATGAGGATATATAGCAGCTTTTTTATTTTTATTATTATTTTTATATTTTAAACCTGTTGTTTTTATGATTGTCCACTGCCCAGTCATGGTTTGAGATGGGCATTTATACACATTGAATGGATAAATCAATAAAAGATACTTTCAGGAAGCCTTTGAAAGTTGCTACAAAACAGCATTAACTGAGTTTGCCTGGCACCCTCATAAAGCAGTAAAACCCATGGGGGGAGAAGGCAGGGCTGATGCTGGCAATGCAATGCATCCCCTCAGGGCTCTGTTGGGATCATGCCAAAATTGAACTGCAGGGGTTTTGGAAGGACTTAAGTTACCTCAGAGAGGTGATGAAACAAGAGAGCACACCCCGTTGATTTCAGGAAGCCCACAAGCTTCCGGTTTGAGCTTCTTCCGGCTTGAGCTTCTTCGGTGACAGACCGAAACCTCATCTTTCCGAGGCTTCGATCCGTGCTTGCCGCTGGAGCACCCCAAGCCAGCTGGTTTCAGGGCTAAGCCACCCCGTAGAGGTGGTGAAGAGGGGGGAGACTGCCTGCAGGGTTCAGGAGAGCCACATCTCTCCTCCCCAGCTGGCCATTACTCCCTTTCCCGAAGGCGGTTGTAGCGGTGGTCAGAAATGGCCACCACAAAGAAGAACTCGACCGAAAAAAAATGTGCAGGAGGAAGATAAGAAGAGAAAGTTTTGGTTGACCGGGTCAAACAGCAAAAACAACAAATAAGGTACCCTGGAATTTAAACTTAACAACATTGTTCCCAAAGAAGATTTTGAAGCTGCGAAGGAGAGAGAAGGGAAAGGATTAGGTTTTTTTTCTTCCCTTCCTTATACTGACAGCTAAGAGACTTAAGCAAGAAACTGGGAAAAAAATCCACTTTGACATTAATAGGCATCTGAACTGAAAATAAAAGTCAAAGTAAAGATTTCTGTACATTTAAAAGTTTTTAAAAGCTGGAAAGGAGAAAAAAAAAGAATAGAAGGGCAGGATCTGGAAAAATGGAGGAGACTGCCTGGAATTAAGGAATGGAACTGTAATTGAAAGGAACTTACAGTGAAATTTTTACAAGATTCCTCAAAGATACATCTTAATGGAAACTTGGTAACAAATAATAGAACCCCAGGAAGAGAAAGTGGAAAAAAGAAGCAAGTAGAAACAGCCTTGGATTATTTGGATTACTTGGTGATTTTTGGTTTTTGCATCTAGATGACTAAAATTAACTGGGTGGTTGTTTAAAAGTTTTTAAAATGGTATCACTCTTAGAAGAACTGAAAATGGAACTTAAAAAATGGAAAGAAGACGCACAGGAAGGGAGTAGTTATTTTGGCTTCGTGTTTCAATTCTTAGAAATAGAGATCTGCCTTTAAAATAGTATTATTTAACGTCCATCTCAATCTTCTTTTTTGTCCTTTCCATTTAATTGTCACTGGATTGTGGTCTGCCCAAGTACTTGTTTCAATGTTTGCTTCTTGAATATTGGATATTAATTCTGTTGAAATCCAAATCATATCTATTCTGGACCATGATAAATGTCTATTTGAGTAGAAAGTATATTGTTTGGTTTTAGCATTTCTTTCTCTCCATATATCTTTTAAGTTTATTTCATCTGTCATTTTAAAGAAGAATTTAGGAAGAGTCTTTCTATTTTGTTTTGTTATTGTTGCTGTATAATCCAATTTATTGTCTACAATTCCATTGAAATCTCCCATCATAACTATATTAACATAGTCCAGTTCAATTATTTTCAAATGCAATTTTTTATAGAATTCTTGTTTATCATTCGGAGCATAAATTGCAATCAGGAGTGTTTTCATATTATTGTCCATTATAGCCACCATTAATACTTTTCCATCTTCATCAGTATGAATCAATTTTGCTGAAATAGTCTCTTTAATATATAAAACCACTCCTCTTTTCTTACATTGAGTCAAAGAAGTAAATATTTTCCCTAATTTTGGCTGGACCAACAATTGTTCATATTGTTTTTTAATGTGTACTTCTTGTAGACAAATTATATCAAATTTTAATTTCTCTAATTTATGAAAAATTTTCCTTCTTTTAACAGCCGAATTAAGTCCATTTATATTCATTGTAATTAGTTTTATCTCTTCCATGATTATACTTTGTAGTTAGGTTTGGTAGCTCTCATGGATCTTGGTTCATGTTGTCCTTTAATTTCCATCTGTCCACCTACTGCGCCATCTTCTTTTTCAGTCTCCATTTGGTCCTCTTGAAATTCAATTAATGAGACCTCTTTTTCTGCCTCTTCATCTCTCTTTCCAAAGAATTCTGCGTAAAATAATTCTGCTTTCTCAATTGAATCAATTCTATGTCTCTGTTCTTGCCATGTAAACATTAATCCTTCTGGAATTAGCCATCTGTAGTTCACCTCTTTTTTCAGTAGCATTTTAGTTAAAAATCTTCTTATCTCTCTCACTTTTCTGGGTATTTGTTTTAAAACCACAATCTCCTTGTCCTTATATTTCAGCGTTTTCTCTCTTGCCACTTGCAATATTTGTGTTTTAATGGCTTTTTTTGTAAATCTGATATGAACTTCTCTTGGTAGGTTATTTCTCATTGCGTATCTTGTAAAAACTCGATATACTTCATCTACTCCATCCATCATCTTCTCTTCTGTTATTTCCAAAGCTTCAGCTAGAATTTCTATCATTATATCAGCTAGATTTTGTCCTTTTTCTTCCTCTATGTTTTGAAATCTGAGATAAAATTCTGATCTATCCATCTCCCATTTCTGCATCCCACTTTTATCTTGTTCAACCACCGTTAATCTATTATCAATATCTCCAATCTTCTTGTCTCTTTGTTCATCTTCTTCTTCAATTTTTTGGAATCTCTCATCATACTTCAACATCAATTGTTGGATGTTCTCCACTTTTTCATCAGTTTTCCCTGTTCTTTGTTCAATGTTCTCTGTTCTTTGTTCAATGTTCTCTATTTTCTTTTCAATATTCTCTGATCTTACTTGACTATTTTGAATTCCTTGCATAATCATCTGTAAGGTCACTTTTTCTTGTTCTTTGTCTTGCTTTAACATTGTCTGGATTGAACATTGTCCTCCAAATGGTGGGGAGGCGGAAGTAGAAGTTGAAGGGCCAGAAGCTATCAATTTCCTGCTCATTTTAAATAATTCAAAATCTTCAGGTTCTTCTGAACCTTAATCCAATTATGGAGTAGCCAATTATAATCCAAGATGGAAACTAAAAATAGTAGAGAGAAAAAAGCCCAATAATAATAAATAGAAAGGGAGGAAAAGTTTCTTCAGGTTCTTTTGAACCTTAATCCAATTATGAAGTAGTCAACAGTAATCCAAGATAAAAGATAAAAACAATAAAAGGAAAAAAGCCCAATAATAATAAAAAGAGGATGAGAGAAAAATTTCTTCAGGTTCTTCACACCTTAATCCAATTAAGAGGTCTCAAAAATAAAAATAAAAAAACATAAAAATGAACCAAAAGTATGGATGGAAAAAGCAAAAATCCCAACAAAGAAAGAAAAAGAAAAGGAAAAATTTTGAGGCTTTCCCTTTAAAATAAAAAGCAAAAGTGGAAATATTACAAAAATAAAAGTTTTTTTTTTAAGGAAAAGAGTACAGTAGAGCTGGTAAGGAGGGATAGCACAACTTAAAAAATAAATAAAAAGAACGCACTGCACTTTATTTAATTATCCAAGGCTCTTATTATAACTCTCTTCTCCACAAACTTCAAAACCAAGCTTCAATTGTTGATAGAAATCCAGAAGAACACCTGCAATAACTCTCCCATGCTCTTCCCTCTATCTTATCAGGTTGCAATGTCCTTGAAAGGGGAGTCTTTCACAGTTTTCTCAGCTTCATCTAAGATATTTTCAAGCCTCTAGTTGGCAGTGTTATGAAGTTTCTTTGCTCTCACTTTCCCCCTCCTTTCCCAGACAAAACGTAATAGAAGTTAAAAAAAAGAGAAAGTATATGTATAAAAAAAAGGAAAGTAACTAAAGGGAGCCTCTAATCTAAAAGAGTTGCAAAATCAAAAAAGAGAAGAAAAATAGATATATATAAAAGAAAAACCAGTCCAGTTAATAAATGCTAAATCACGATAGAAGTCCAGTAAAAAAAAAAAGGAAAAAGCCAAGCCTCACTTTGACGTTTCCCTTTACAAACCGCCGCTTATTCAGTTCTGTCAAAACTTTTACAGATTTTTTTCTTTTTCTTAGGGTTTCCTTTTAAGTCTTAGAATAATGATTAAAAAAAAATAGTTCTCACCAAACCGACACACTTTTCTCTTCCAGTCTTTTCCGTTCCGGAGCTATCCCAACTTCAGCAGCTTTAATGGCTGCCTCTCTGCCGCTGGCAAGAAGGGCTTCTCCTGGGTCAACCAGGGACTTTGCGATATCCCTGGGATCCACAGGATGCGCTCTTCACTATCACCGTCTCTACGGGACAGTTTAGGTCCGTTTGGATCGACCAAGGGCAAAGATATCGGCTGCAATCTCAGACCTCCGAGATTGCATGCCTTATCGTCGCAATGTCAGCTACGCCCTCAAAAACAACCAAAAAGAACAACAATTTGAAAGATAAGTATAATATTAGAAAGCAACAGAAGAGGGGATTACAGATGAGAGA
>BHEV01042451.1:0-14456 GCA_004319985.1 Emydocephalus ijimae
CAACTGTTGCTGAACCGTTACACCGGTTATTAGATAAAAAAGCATTGTTGGTATGGGGTTACTGGGAAGAACAGGCATTCCGAAATGTTAAAAAACTGCTCACATCTGACTCTGTATTCATGCAGTATAACAAGACTTTGCCGTTAGTTATAACCTGTGATGCATCACCTTTCGGGGTGGGCGCCATTTTGAGCCACGTGCTGCCTAATGGGAACGAAGCCCCTGTTGCATATTTTTCAANAAAAACAGAGTGGAACTATGGACAAATTGATAAAGAAGCTCTCGCAATCGTCTCAGCTGTGAAAAGATTTCACGAATACATGTATGGGAGGGTTTTTACCATTGGTACTGACCACAAACCGTTGCTAGGGATAATAGCCAGGGATAAGCCGACTCCCTACATATTATCCCCTAGGATGACCCGATGGTCAGAATTCTTAGCTGCTTATAACTATTGGTTGCAATATTGCCCAGGGAAAGCCATTCCCCACGCCGATGCATTGAGACAAGCACCGCTTCCAGAGACTCTCGACGATCCGGCACCAACGGTAACCACGTTACAAATCGAGGCACTCAACTCGCCGCCACTGACCATTCGAGACATCATGAGAGAAACCAAACACAGCCACACCCTAGCACGAGTCCTCGGCTGGGTAGAACGTGGATGGCCATTGGACCAATTATCAGATGACTTCACACCATTCAAGTCTCAACAGACTGAACTCTTCTCCCAGAAGGGATGTATCATCTGGGGCGATAGAGTCGTTATCCCAGAACAGCTCCGAAAAGCATTGCTGGGAACTTTGCATGAGGGCCACCCCGGCATCATGTGAATGAAAGCACTTGCATGAAGCTACGCATGGTGGCCGGGCATTGATAAGCAAATCGAACAGTGGGTTAAAGCTTGCACCAAATGCCAAGAGGTCAGCAATGCTCCACCAAAAGCCATGCCTACCAAATGGGAGACACCACGTGGACCCTGGTCCCAAATTCACCTGGACTTCGTGGGGCCAACCAAGAGCCACACCCTCCTGCTTACTGTCGATGCCTACTCAAATTGGCTCGAAATTCATCGCATGGCGACTACGACCTCTGAGGCGGTTATCAAGATTTTAAACAGACTCTTTGCAACCCATGGATTACCAGACGTCCTGGTATCCGATAATGGCCCACAATTTACTGCACTAGCGTTCGAGCAGTACCTCACTGACCGTGGCATCCGCCATGCGCTCACCTCACCTGCGCACCCTGCGACCAATGGCCGAGCAGAACGCATGGTCCAATTTGTGAAGAAAACCTTGCAAAAGGTAGACTACGACAATATTGACGACAAGGTCAATCAAATCCTCTTCTTGCAACACATCACCCCACATAGCATCACCAATAAAACTCCCGCTGAACTGCTAATGGGATGAAAGCTCCGCTCCCACCTCGACTGGTTGCACCCTGCTTATGAACCGGAAAAACCACTAGGATCCAGCGGCCGCTGTCGCACCTTCCAGGTAGGAGACCTCGTTTATGCAAAAAACCTATCGGGCGACCCATTGTGGGTGGAAGCGACAGAAGTACGTGTAACTGGCCCCAGATCCTACCTTGTGCAATGCCTTGATGATAAACTTTGGAAATGGCATATCGACCAATTACAGTCACAGCTTGCAGTGGCCAGTCCGCAACTCCCCTATGACCAAACTGAGGGGGGGGAGGTACGGAAGAAGATGAAGTCCTAGGAAACCCGTTCAAAGGAAACGATGATTTAATAGAAACTCAGGAAGCGGAGCCAGAGGGAGAAACGTTTGCACCTCAGGGAATTGCGGAAAATGTGGGCAACGACGTAGAAGTGAACTCTGAACCAGAGGCAGCGCCACTGCCAAACAACGATCTACCTCAGCAGGATTGCAACCAGCCAATACAATGAAAATCAAAGAGACCAAAAAGACAACTGTCCTATTTAAGGGACTATGTAACTGTACCCTGAACTAAGAAGCCAGGGGGAAGGGGTGTTGTGTATGCAATATGATTGATAAAGTGTGAGCTTGGAGTAAGTGCAGGGTTCTGGCCCTGCACTTCTGATTGGTTGTTAAGCGGCCGGACCGGATTGGCCCATTCCGGGGAATCTGATTGGCCCTTAACAGAGAGTTCTTATTGGTTATAAGAGCTAGCGTTCCTAGCTCGTTATTGGTTAAACGTTACAAGGATTGCCACACACACACACACACACACACACAAAACACAAACACACATACACATCTATCCTCCTAAAAATCAAAATAGATTTTTGGCAGTTTTAATCAGCAGGGGCTTTATGCATCACAAAAATGCAGCATGTATGGAAACCATGAGCAGGTTTAGGGCCACAGATTTCTCACCCCTGCCTTATGGAAACTGTTGTGAATTAATAAAAGTGTTTGAATAAAGTTTGTTGAAACCTTAAAGCAAAGTGCAGGGTTCTGGCCCTGTACTTCTGATTGGCCGATAATAGCGATATCGGATTGGTCCGTTCAGGAGAATCTGATTGGCTATTAACGAGCCCTTCTCATTGGTTAAAAAGAGCTAACATTCCTGTGTTCTCATTGGCTAAATGCCCAAAAGCTTGCCTATATAAAGGGGGCTGTTGAGGCCATTCAGAGAGCTGTTGCACCATGTTAAATAAAGAGTTGAAGTTCACTGTTCGTCGACTCGTCTCCACTTCTTGCGTCACGCACAGAACATAACACTGGCGATGAGGGTGGGATGTGGAGACGTCAGAGCTGACTGAACACTACAGAGCGATAACAGAGCACGTGGCTGAAATGCACCAATGGCGGAACCATGTCTGGCAGCGTCATACCACCCACTCCATTTGACCCGGCACAAGAAGACTGGGACTCATATATGGATCGCTTCCAGATGTTTCTGGAGACCAACAATTTGAAGGATGCCACTACCAGAAAGAAACGGGCGGTATTCCTAACTCATTGTGGGCCAACCGTATTCAAGATGGCCAAAGCACTAGCGAAACCGGCAGAAGTGAAGTCCTTGGACTGGGACGTCCTCGAACCCCTGCTAAGGGCCCACTATGCACCGACCGTACCAATGCTCATGAGAAGGCATGGATTTTACCAGAGAGATCAGCAGACGGGCGAAAGCATTGCAGATTTCATAGCGGATCTCCAGAATCTAGGAGGCCTATGCGGGTTTGCAGACCTTGAAGAAGCCCTGAGAGACAGAATGGTTCTGGGATTAGATGCTCCAGGCGTGCAGAGTAAGCTGATGGCAAAAGGTTACATTAGCCTTACAGATGCCATCGCTGACGCTACTGCAGCAGAAGCAACCAGGAAGTCGGCTGCTTGAATGCGCTGCACCGACGCTCCAATTCGCCAACTCGCCAGCGAAGTTTCACCTCACTTAGAAGAACCAGCAACGACAGCCCACCACAAGGGCCTTGAATCGTCATCAGAAATTGATGAAGAAGAGGTCAACCAGCTCCGGTCTGAACGAGACCAACGCCAGAAATCGCAGTACCAATGTGCTGGTTGTGGGGCAAACCACCCCCGATCAGACTGCAAATTCCTCGATGCACTCTGCCATGTGTGCGGGAAAAGAGGCCACATCGGACAGGTCTGTAGAAGCAAGCAAGGACCCAGCCAAACCCCGAGGGGGGCTAACTATCGCCAATCTACAGGAAGCCGTCCTGCAAAGCGAGAACCCTTGAACCACCAATGGAACAACCACTCCTATAGAAACAGATTCCTAAACCACTCAACGAAGCAAGAAGAGGCACACCAAACTATTACAATTGCTCACGCCTCATCACTGGATGCCAAGAAGATCCGGGTGAAGGTGACCATCGAAAACCAGCCTTGTATGATGGAAGTCGATTCAGGATCGTCCCTCTCGATGGTTTCCTGGAAGACCCTCAAGCAACTCATCCCTACTGTTCAGCGACAAGACCTCCGATTCCAAAGAATCATACTCAAAGATTATCAAGAAAATTGAATTCCAGTCGTTGGATCCAGCCAAGTCTGCGTTTCCTTTAAAAATCGTACTGCATCTCTACCCTTGACTGTAGTTGACAGGGATCGGCCTTGCTTGTTAGGCCTCCAATGGTTCGCTCCACTTGGAATTGAAGTAGCCGGCATTCACCAAACTCGCAGCAACGACTGGGAAGAGGATCTCGTCCAAGAATTCCAGGACGTCTTTGCAGACAAACTAGGTGAGTACAAGGGTACCCCGATATCATTTAACCTCAACCCCGAAATAGCTCCCATCTGCCTTAAGCCTCATCGAGCCCCATTCGCCCTTGAACCAAAGATTGATGAGCAGCTTGATAAATTAATAGCCCAGGGGGTGTTAGAACCAACCAACCATTCTCCCTGGGAAACCCCAATCATAACACCCATCAAGCCGGATAGATCGTTAAGAATTTGTGGCGACTACCGAGCCACCCTGAATCACGTCCTGCAGCAAAACGCTTACCCGGTACCGGTGGTACAACACCTTCTCCATTCCCTGGGGGGCAGAAAAGTCTTCACTAAACTAGATCTAGCCCAGGCATACCAACAGCTGCCTGTAGACAGAAAAACAGCAGAGGCTCAAACAATCGTTACGCACCGAGGTGCGTTTAAATGTAACTGACTCCAATTCGGAGTAATCGTGACCCCGGGAATCTTTCAAAGTTTGATGGAAAGACTATTACAAGGGATAAAAGGCGTTGTCCCCTATTTTGATGATGTTTTAATTGCTGCTCCAACTCAAGAAATACTAAGGGAGCACCTGGGGTTGGTTCTTCAAAGATTTAAAGACTCGGGTCTCAAAGTTAAGAAAAACAAGTGTCAACTATGTACTGATCGAGTACAATTTTTAGGATATTTAATAGATAAACAGGGCATTCACCACACCGATAGCAAACTGAGGGCAATCAAAAACGCCCCAAGACCCCGAAATAAGGCGGATCTCCAAGTGTTCCTAGGCCTTATCAATTTTTACAATTTTTCTTCCTGCCTCACAAGGCAACCATAGCCGAACCCCTACATCGTTT
The DNA here is from genome assembly GCA_004319985.1 of Emydocephalus ijimae. Lineage (NCBI taxonomy): Eukaryota > Metazoa > Chordata > Lepidosauria > Squamata > Elapidae > Emydocephalus > Emydocephalus ijimae. Next base: position 5,018 of record BHEV01042451.1, read on the forward strand.
ATTAGACAAAAAAGCAACCTGGGTTTGGGGGCACCGAGAGGAACAGGCGTTTCGACAAGTAAAAAACTTATTGACCTCCGACACTGTTTTGATGCAGTATAATGAGACTTTGCCTTTAACTGTTACTTGTGATGCATCACCCTTCGGAGTGGATGCCATTTTGAGCTACGTTTTACCAAACGGAAGTGAAGCCCCTGTTGCCTATTTTTCAAAAACGCTGTCAAAAGCAGAACGCAATTACAGTCAAATCGATAAGGAAGCTCTTGCTATTGTATCTGCTGTTAAACGATTTCATGAATATATCTATGGGCGGGCTTTCACGATAATAACTGACCACAAACCCTTACTGGGAATAATAATGGGAGATAAACCAACCCCTTATATATTATCTCCCAGAATGACCCGCTGGTCAGAATTCTTGGCTGCCTATAATTATAAGTTGCAACACCGCCTGGGGAAAGCCATTCCCCACGCTGACGCATTAAGCCGTGCACCGCTTCCAGAAACCGTTGATGACCCTGCTCCGACCGTCACAACACTGCAGATCGAGACACTCCAAAAACCGCCGCTGATAGCTCACGATATCACGATTGAAACTAAACACGATTCCATTTTAGCACATGTCCTCAGCTGGACATGGATGGCCATTGGACCAAATCTCTGACAATTACACTCCTTTCAAAAGTCAACAGACGGAACTGTTTTCCCTGAAGGGCTGCATCATTTGGGGCGATAGAGTCATTGTCCCAGAGGTTACAGCGAGCGGTACTAAGAACCTTGCACGATGGCCACCCCGGCATCGTGTGCATGAAAGCACTCGCACGAAGCTATGCGTGGTGGCCGGGCATAGACAAGCAGATCGAAGCCTGGGTAAAGACTTATTCCAAATGCCAGGAAGTCAGCAATGCCCCACCGAAAGCAACCCCGACAGAATGGGAAACACCGAGGGGACCATGGTCCCGTATTCATCTGGACTTTGCAGGACCTACGAATGGACATTTTTATTAACAGTGGATGCCTACTCGAACTGGCTCAAAATCCATGAGATGAAAAATACAACAACTGAATCAGTCATCAGGAAATTGGACAGATTATTTGCAACACACGGATTACCGGACGTTCTGGTATCCGACAACGGACCCCAGTTTACCGCGCTTTCTTTTGAACAGTACCTGGCGGACCGCGGTATTCACCATGCGCTAACTTCACCGGCGCATCCTGCGGCTAATGGAAGGGCCGAGCGCATGGTACAATTCGTCAAAAGAACTCTACATAAAATGGACTATGGTGTTATCGAAGACAAAATTAACTGGATAGTCCTTTTGCAGCACATCACTCCACACAGCGTCACCAACAAAACTTCCGCTGAGTTATTGATGGGATGGAAACTCCGCTCCCACCTGGACCGACTACACCCATCATACAAACCTGAAAAACCACACGGATCCAGTGGGAAATGCCGAAATTTCCAAGTAGGCGACTTGGTTTTCGCGAGAAAGTTTTATGGCGACCCATTGTGGGTCAAGGCAACTGTAATCCAAGTAACCAGACCCAGATCATAATGAGTGAAATGTCGCGACGATAGAATATGGAAGCGCCATATTGATCAGCTGCGTTCAAGGCTGCAGTCTGGGGTCTGTGATTCCGGTGATTTCCAAACTGAGGGGGGAGGAGACGCCGAGGAGGCTGAGTTTGGAACGGAAGAAAGCACAAGCAGAAGAAATGACCGCTCAGATTCAACATGTGAAGAAGGATCGGGGACAGGGGTTAACTCGCCCCAAAGGGATATCAAGGACATTAAAGGTAACGGAAGTTTAGATACAGAATCAGAGACACCCTGTTCACCAGATAACATCCTACTCCAACAAGACTCTTGATAAATACCGGGAGGACAGCGTAAATCAAATAGACAATCAAAACAACCTGCCTACCTCAAAGACTACATTACCGCACCCCTTAAACGGAACCCGGGGGGAAGGGGTGTTGTGAATTAATAAAAGCGTTTGAATAAAGTTTGTTGAAACCTTAAAGCAAAGTGCAGGGTTCTGGCCCTGCACTTCTGATTGGCCGATAATAGCGATATCGGATTGGTCCGTTCAGGAGAATCTGATTGGCTATTAACGAGCCCTTCTCATTGGTTAAAAAGAGCTAACGTTCCTGTGTTCTCATTGGCTAAATGCCCAAAAGCTTGCCTATATAAAGGGGGCTGTTGAGGCCGTTCAGAGAGCCGTTGCACCATGTTAAATAAAGAGTTGAAGTTCACTGTTCATCGACTCGTCTCCGCTTCTTGCGCCACGCACAGAACATAACAGAAACAAAAGCAGTATTTCATATTTTTAGGCTGTGTTCGCACCACATATGTATTACAGTAATCAGTTCAGGACTTAATAGCATAACCTGTTCCCCTTGTTCACTGTTAACCATGGTTCGTTTCTTTGGGTTGGAGTGGTTTCAGAGATTGTATATAGTCCTGGTTTGGGTGATACTATAGCTCAACATGCTTTGTGCACAAGGGGAAAATAAACTGAATGTGTGAACATCGCCTTCATTTCCATAATTATTTACTAATGCCATATCTCCATGTTATTTATTATTTCTGTGCTTTTCACGCTCTTTTTAAAACAAGAAAAAAACACAAAGTTTACCTTAATCCTGTCATCATTGGCAAATTGTTGTTTAGACAAGGATCTAGTATTACCCTTCATACCAAGTTTGGCATTATTTTTCCATGACAGGCATCATATGGGCACTCTGGTTGCTTAAGGAAAATAGAGATGGAACTGTCATTTAGAGAGAAAAAAAGTCATACTGCAACTGAAAGTTTTGATAGTTTGAAAACACAGCTGACAATGAAAGGCACCTTGAGGACTAAGATAACCATGTGACCTGATGCACAAGGACTGTCGGGAAAACTGAAAAAATGGAGTCAAAAGAAGTGAAAGGATACACTCAGAAAAAGCTATAAACTTTTCAGAAGGAGCAGGTAGAGAATTCGTATATAATTAAAATGCCATGGGAGTCAAAGATGGAGAAGATAAAATTCAAAAAAAGCTAAGATGCTATGAAGGATCTTTTTAGAAATTATTTTTAAATTTCACTAAATATGCCAGTGTAAAATTTGGTTTCTATAATAACATGTGAAACAGTCACTTACAAGTTTTGCATTTGGAAAAAGTACTACACTAAAGTACTACACTACAAAGTACTACACTAAAGTTACCATGCATATTATTGTGTTAATTCTTAAAAGCAAATGAAATAAATTAAATCAACCCAACCTTGCATATTAAAGGATAAATCAAACAAAATGAGTCCCATAGGAATTATTAAGGTTACCTTAGTAATAATGACTAATTAGTTATGATTTTTATGCACTTGTGCTTTGTACAATTATATACCATTGACATGTCTGTATTCATTATTTTTAATATGTCAAATTATAGATTTACTTCTATTCTCCTACTTATGAGAATTTCATAAACAGGAATAAAGCCATGATGGGAAATCTAATTCTGATTGATGCATATTACTTCAATTATCTACTCAACACCTAAGCATACACATTATATTAGATATATAAACAATAAGAATAAATAACAACATTTGTGTGATTTAACCTGGTTATTGCATTTTAATATTTATCATTGTAAATCATTTCCAGATGCAACATAAACTATATTACACAGAATAAGAAATAAATAAAGGATAGTGGATGAACAGTCTCGCATCTAACTTTAAAACCAATCAAATGGTCTAAAAAGCACTTTGTTCAAAACTTTCAAAGAGTCCCATAATTTCACTACTTTGTACCCTTAAGGCACAGAGAATGAAATGCCCTGTTGAAAATAATAAATGGGTATTTATCCAAGGCTTCCTTTCCATAGAACAAGAATACAATCTACTGTCACATAGCATCCTTATATGGAATTATGAAGTTGGAGAAGTTTGGGGATGACACTGAATTGAAGCTATTAGCAAAATAAGTGTATTGCCTAACTTCATTTTCTACTCTTGTAAAATCTCCACTCTGGTGCTTTACGTTTGGAAACATCAATTTCTGTATTGTTTTCTTTTATGCTGTATTGTTTTCTTTAATGTCCAAGGCAAGATTTCCATTTTACATGTGGAAAATTAAACTTACCTACTACCTAAAATGCTGTTCGCTGGCCAAATTGTGTCATTATAGTTTTAATCTGACAAGAAAGTATTAAAACCAAAAGGTCTACCAAATTCCCATGCAGGTGGCTGGCTGTGTTAAACTAGATAATTCACAAACTGTGACAGAAGTCAGCAAATACCTCTGGTCAATACTTCTATTAAGTAAAATCTCAAAAAACTTTTGCAGTCTCAAATATTTCACAGTATTACTAAATTGCAACCTATTTTATATTATTTTATTTGGGGGCAAAGGGCCTTGCAGTCTGGTCATAATTCTGAATTTTAAGAAAATGCAAATATATCATTATGCATGGTAATTTGATCAGAATAAATGGGAAATAAGGAATAAACTATAAGATACAGTGTACATAGAATACTCAGTGCTTATTTAGAGTACAAAAGCCCTAACAGTATTTATATTGTACAATATAAAAAACAAAAACAAGTGAAAGAAGGACAATATCAATCAGTCAATCAAACAATCCCATTCTGGATTTCTCTTTTTCAGATAATGAGGTTGCTTTCTCATTACAGCGCTAGTATAATTTCCAAGCAAGTTAATGAAAAAAATGCAATTAAAAATAGTCCTTCTTAACAGCTAAAACAATAAATTTTTGCTCTAGGTTCCAATCTGCCTCTCTTAGCAAACATTGAAGACCAGTAAAATAATTTTTCCAATGGCTGTTGTTTTTACATTACTTCTATAAAGCGTCATTATCATTGCAATGAATAGGAAACAGATATAAATATAGATTTACAGTACTAAGAAATAAATTTTGTTTGCTTTTCATTATGATTAGATTGTTTGTATTCTATAAATGCTTCCCTCCAGCTACATTTACATTGTCAAACAGTGACTCAATTAAGCAATTTAGCCTATTGCAAACCTGTGGTAGTAATCTCCTTTCACAGATGGATATCTGTAAGAGCTGAAATTTCTCATGTTGTTCAACTCTTCCACATGTTTCTTTAGTGTGTCTGCTAAATGAGGAATCTAAAATAAATACACATGCTTTTATGAAAAGAAAGGAAAAATATGACCAGTGGAAACAATTTTACATTTTTGTCTCCAACTGGTAATTACACCCAATTATTTATCAATATTACAATATATAGCATACATTTCTTCATTAAATACCACATTCTAAGAATCTATAATTGAGAAAGCCAAAGAATACAATTAGTAAGTCAGTAGGTAGTTTCATTGATTGTACATAGGCATTTGATCATGTCCACTATGTTAAACTGTGGACAACTGTAGACAATGTTTGGGACAATGAGGATTTCAGAACATTTCTACACTCTGGCCAGGAAGCCACAATCCAGTGCAACAAGATGAAATATACTGGCTGCAGGTCAGTAAAGGAATGGGATAAGGCTTTATATTTAACTTATAAGCGGATTCTAAACTGAGAGTGGCTGGGTTGTAAGAACATGAGTATGATTTTAAGATGAAGGAGGAAACATCAATAGCTTGTGCCAGAGGTAGTATTCAGCAGATTCTGACCAGTTCTGGAGAACCAATAGTGAAAATTTTGAGGAATTCAGAGAACTGGCAAGAACAACCTCTGACTGGAGATTTTTCAGTATTCTTCCCCTGCCATGCCTACCACAGAACCGGTCGTAAAAAAAATTGAATCCCACCACTGGCTTGTGCTAGGCTGATGGCACTATTCTGAGAGCAGAAAATGCAAATTATGTGTTGTAGGGGCTAGTAATGAAAGTCAGAGCAGAATGAAAAATGGGGCCAAAAACATTAATAAGGTGCAACTCCAAGTACAGAAGCTAGCCTTAGAAGATACTGAAGTAGTGGGCACATCTCAATTAGGGCACAAAATATCCAATTTCAACATATTTCTCTAAGACCTTGCTGTCTTGAAAGTCTATAATGCTGGAAATTATCTCTTTCTTCTGGCATCAAAGAACAAAATAAAATATAAGTTACAATGATCCTTATCTACATGTTCTGCCATTTCAAATGTTATTATCTTTTTATTTGCCCTAGTATGAGGAAACTATGATCCATGGGTCACATACCGCTTTCAAGTCTCTCATTATAGACTAAAAGCTTTAAAAATATTATGATTTCTTACATTTCAGGTCAAAGACTGTTGAAAAGTTGCCAATCTGTAGATTAATAAATGAGCTGCTACACTGGGCAGAAAGATGAATAAAGATCATCAATAACTCATTTCTCCTCTCCTTATATGATTAGTTTTCAAGTGCCAACACATTCATTCAGTTCTATCTACAACAGACCTAATTCATTGCCCTGAATCATTTTGACGATACATTATGCAGTTCATCCAATATCCTGCTGATCAAATGGAGCATATTGCATTCAGAACCACCTAATTCCCACTTAGGATGCTTTCAGTTGTTAAATAACCAAAGATCTTATAATGTCATAAAGTCTAACTCTAATGTCATAAAGTCTCACCAGCATAGTCAAGAGAAGATGGAAGCTGTATGGATGGAAGCAAGGTACAAACAGCCCTCATTTACAACAATAACTGAGCTCATAATTTCCGTTGTATGTTGTAAGTCATGATGGTCATAAAGAAGATCACCACTTGATTATATTACATTTTTTGCAATGGTCATTAAGAGAACCTAGCAGTGTAAAGTGAACAGTGCAGTCATTAAGCAAACAACCACAGTGGTTAAGCAAAACCATTGTTCACTATGGGCATTTTTTGCTGTAAAATAGAAATAAATGCTGCTTTCTGGCAACAGTCACGTGACAGTAAAAAAAAAAAAAGGTAAAGGAATCCCTGTGGATTTTACTCCATAGTTATTGCTGACTATAGAGGGAGATGTTCATCTCTGTTTCAAGGTCATTGCGCCAGCACTGTCCAAAGACATTTCCATGATTATGTGGTCAGCATGACATCATGCTGTTATCTTCCCACTGGACTGGTATCTATTTGTATTTGTATGCTTTCAAACTGCTAGATTGGCAGGAGCTAGGGCAAGGTTGGGAGCTCACCCTATCACGTGATGCTAGACTCACAAACCCTTGATGAGTTCCCATCCTCATTCAAGCTCCTTAACCACTTAACTATCATGAGAATCCATGTGACACTGGGGTGCTGCAAATAGCTGTAATTGTGAGCTACTTGTTGAGCACACAAAATGTGGACATGTTACCCTGGGGTGGGGGTGTAGACATCAGAACTAACCCAGGTTGTAAGTAGCTTTTGGGGGATCTGCCATAACTTTGAACAGTCACTAAGTGACTAGTCATTAATCAAGGGTACATGTATTAACTGTCCTTTTTACAGGTAATGGCTTAAGTCTTCTCTCACTTTTTCTATAGAGGTCAGAGGTTTTTGCAGCTCCATATTTATTAGTTGCAAAAAGTAAACAATCAATATTGTTCAAATGTTCCTTTGGCCTCAGGTTTTTAGACTGTCCTTTTATTCTTTGTGTATGTTGTTCTTATTTTGACTTTACTTTTATGTTTATGGTTTGTCCCATAGTTGTTTGGAGTTGAGATATGTTATAAATCCTGTGAAATAAAACAAATAGATAGTTTAATATACATGGATTTATGTTCCCAGAGGGAAGCAGGATGTATTATTTCAAATGAAGTTTTGATACTTTGATACTTCTATCTTGCAACTGTGTATTGTACAATTAAGCTTACCTATGACTGTAACTTTGTTGCTTGTATCCTTATGATTTATACTGACTGTTTCCTAGTATGATTTGATTGCTTATTGTACCCTCTGACTATCATTAAGTGTTGTACCTTATGATTCTTGACTGTTGATGAATGTATCTTTTCTTGTATGTATACAGAGAGCATTTGCACCAAGACAAATTACTTGTGTGACCATTCACACTTGGCCAATAAAAGAATTCTAATTTTAATTCTAAGTGGTAGACACACACTCTTGATGTATATCAGTATATGCATGCAAAAGAGAATACCCAAAATGAAACATTTTTCTATATATACTACATCTGTCTGGGAATAAAGGAATAAACAATAAATCAGATCTCCTTTTAGGACAAAAAACATATCAATCCTCTGAATTGCATTGCTATTAATACATTGGGTAATTTTAACAGGACCGATCTAGTTCTAAGCGTTATTCATTAATGCACAACTGTTTGCCTTCCCTTGCAGATTACTAATGAGAATAGCAAACAATGCAGAAACTGACCCAGATGCACAGCTTGTGAATATTTGATGCCAATGACCTTCTGTGGCATCAACAAAAGTGCTAATATCTGAGTTCGGTACTTTTCTCCCGCTCACAAGTTCAAATATTTTACCAACTAGCACATATTCAATGTTCCCAATATATGTTGCAAACTTGCTTACATGTACCTTTTTGGCTGTAATGCTCAGTAAAAAGATGCAGTAGGATTTGGGAGTGTGACTGAAATATCCCTTTTTCAGCACACACAAAACAAAATACCATGGGTGAATTAAATGGAAAACAGGAAAATCTAATCAGATTAAAAGGTATAGGGATTACTTTAATGTTTTACAGTATGGCTCCTGAATGCCAGAAAAGATGAGCAAAGAATCAGATATTTTTATATATGTTCATCTTTATTAAAGTAATTCTAAACAGCTATTCATAAATTGGACTGATTAGCTTTCTTTGCACTTTATGTTCTCTCTCTCTCTCTCTCATATTCAGTTTTGTTCAGGTTCAGGTTGGCTGTCAGTATTTTAGTCAGGGTGCATAGTTCAGTCTTTATGTGTGTCTGGTCTGCCAGGCGTTTGGTTCTGGCAATTCTGCCAGGCATTTGGTTCTGGCAATTCTGCCAGGCATTTGGTCCTGGCAAGACAAGACACACAACGCCCAATCCCACCACCACCCAGCACAGATAAACTCCGTGGTCAAAACACTAATCGCCAGAACCAAACGCCTGGCAGACAAGACACTCATAAAGACTGAACTATGCACCCTGACTAAAGTACTGACAGCCAACGGCTTCCACAAAAGCAAAATCACCGGCTTGATCCACAAAAAGACACTGAGACATAATGGAGACCTAGAAGATGAACAGACCTATGGAACAGCTGTNAAAGTCCCCTGTGCTTCCTGCCCGGCCACATATATTGAACAGACCAATAGAAGAACAAGTACCTTAATATATATATATTAAGTTCTGAGCGTGGGCGCGAAGAATGGAGACAAGCCGGTGAAACGGTGAACTTCAAAACTCTTTATTAACGTGGTGTGACAGTTCAGCTCAATGGCTGCAATGGCCCTCTTTATATAGGCAGCTTATTAACTATTCAACCAATGAAACCCAG